>MU249645.1:0-239489 GCA_018977245.1 Lethenteron camtschaticum | reverse complement strand
AACCCACCGCCGACCCAACCCCCCCCCTCCACCCACCCATCCCCACCTCCCTCTCCACCAGCCTTCTTCCCCACCTCCCCACCCTCCCCACCCAGCCCCACCCTCCCGACCCAGCCCCTCCCCACCCTCCCCACCCAGCCCCACTCTCCCCACCTACCCCTCCCCNACCCAGCCCCTCCCCACCTCCCCTCCCCACCCAGCCTCTTCCTCTCCACCCAGCCCCTCCCTCTCCACCTAGCTACTCCCCACCCTCCCCACCCAGCCCTCCCCCACCCTCCCACCCAGCCCCTCCTCACCCTCCCCCTCCCCACCCAGCCCTCCCCACCCTCCCCCCCCAGCCCCTCCCACCCTCCCCTCCCCACCCACCCCACCCTCCCCCCAGCCCCTCCCACCCTCCCCACCCAGCCCCTCCCCACCTCCCCTCCCACCCAGCCCTCCCCACCCTCCCACCCAGCCCCTCCCCACCCTCCCTCCCACCCAGCCCCACCCTCCCCACCCAGCCCTCCCCACCCTCCCCACCCAGCCCTCCCCACCCTCCCCTCCCCACCCAGCCCCACCCTCCCCACCCAACCCACCCTCCCGACCCAGCCCCTCCCACCCTCCCCTCCCACCCAGCCCCACTCTCCCACCAAGCCCCTCCCCACCCAGCCCCACTCTCCCCACCAAGCCCCTCCCACCCTCCCCACCCAGCCCCTCCCCACCCTCCCTCCCCACCCAGCCCCACCCTCCCACCCAGCCCCACCCTCCCCACCCAGCCCCTCCCCACCCTCCCCTCCCCACCCAGCCCCACTCTCCCACCAAGCCCCTCCCCACCCTCCCCACCCAGCCCCTCCCCACCCTCCCTCCCCACCCAGCCTCTTCCTCCCCACCCAGCCCCTCCCCTCTCCACCCAGCCACTCCCCACCCTCCCCACCCAGCCCCTCCCACCCTCCCCACCCAGCCCTCCCCACCCTCCCCTCCCCACCCAGCCTCTTCCTCCCACCCAGCCCCTCCCCTCTCCACCCAGCCACTCCCCACCCTCCCCACCCAGCCCCTCCCCACCCTCCCCACCCAGCCCCTCCCCACCCTCCCCTCCCCACCCAGCCTCTTCCTCCCCACCCAGCCCCTCCCNTCTCCACCCAGCCCCTCCCCTCTCCACCCAGCCCCGCCCTTCCCATTTTTGGATGCACGCCGGACGGACACAACAATCCCCTGTGGCTGGTGTAACCAGGAGGTTCCTACCAGTATTAATCACAACGGACTCCACCAGACCCATCGGTACAACCGATCTCATTTGTATTTTATTTACGTTTCTATATCACAATGATACAACACCCAACACGATCGTCAATAACACCCCGGCTTTCAAACGGAACATATATAATAGGACGACGTTTCGAGCAATGACCCTCGTTTTCTTATACCACCACCATCATGGGGAGGGGGGTAGGAGGGGACAATTAGAATCACATTTTCAGTTTGTTGTTGTTGTTGTTATAAATTGGCACATGTACACCGTGAAAGTCACACACCATTAGGAGCTAACGTGTAACAGACAAACCCCCCCGCCCCCCCCATTCAATAATTACACACAAACGATTTACTGCCCGAATAATAACCTCACGTCGTATATCGAGAGAAGACAAATTATATTTAGATTTTTTTTTAAAGTGTTACTGGCACCATTGCATAATGTGGGAGAATGTGGTCTATCTTGCGAGAGCAGTGGACTGTGGCTAGGAGATGTTAACTACCTCGCCTGGTATGCAGGAGGTCGTGGGTTCGATCCCGGCCCTGACGCCTGCTGCTGTATGTTTGGAGCGTGTCTCTCATCATCATCATCACGGTGGCTAGGAGATGTTAACTACCTCGCTTGGTATGCAGGAGGTCGTGGGTTCGCGACCCTGACGTCTGCTGCTCTATATTTGGAGTTTGCGTGTCTCTCATCATCACCACGGTGGCTCGGAGATGTTAACTACCTCACCTGGTATACATGATGTCGTGGGTTCGATCCCGACCCTGACGCCTGCTGCTGTATATTTGGAGTGTGTCTCTCTCTCATCATAGCCTCCCTCCGCAGGAATGTTTCCTACCTCGCCCCCACCCCGATCAGCACGGTTCGTGCTACACGCACGGTGGTGCGAGAGATGTTGAACGTGCACGCATTTTGACGATGTCGAAACATGTGATTCGTGTGATTGTTTTCTTGTGACGCGTGCTACGGACACCAAAGGTTGTACATTACTCCGAACATATAACAAAGGTATAAATATAGTTCATTGATCGTGGCATAATCCTGTGCTTCAAAGTACATCCGTGCAACATTGTGTTAAAAGTGTGCGCGTGCGTGTGTGTGTATGTCTGTGTGTATGCCACCGTGTGTGTGTGTGGGAGCGGTGGCGCAGCGGTTAGCGCCACGCTGCGCTACGAACCCGGCGACCCGAGTTCGATTCCCGCTCACGACCGCCAACACGCGACGATGATCTGAACCGGTCCTGGGCCTCCCTAGGTCTGTGTAAAAATCGCCACTGGGGAGACAAAGGGTTGGCCACCCACCCCCTCGTGTGCCGTGCCGGCCTTCATAGTGCCACTCGCTAACAGCACTTGCCCCAACAGTATGTTACAGGCTACACGGGGATCTTTGCCTTTGTGTGCCCGTGCGTGCCAGAGCGTCANGTGTCGCAAAATTGGTGAATCACGCGGAGCGTATTAAATTTAAAACACTCATTCGATTTAAAGCTTCTTTCGTGACTGCAGGATTCATCTTCTTGGTTCTTTCGGTAAAGTCACGTAGAAGGGAAATAATAAAATAAAAAAAATTTAACATAATAAAATACAATTCTCACGACGTTTCGGCCACAACGCAAGCAGCCGTCATCAGGTGAAGAACAGGTCTGTCGGAAAGAAAGTGTCATTCATACACACATGGGGGAGGGGCTGGGTGGGGAGGGTGGGGAGGGGCTGGGTGGGAGGGTGGGAGGGTGGGAGGGAGGGTGGGAGGGTTGGNAGAGCCTGGTGGGGAGGGTGGGGCTGGGTGGGGGGGAAGGTGGGGAGGGTGGGGAGGGTGGGAGGGTTGGGAGGGCCTGGTGGGAGGGTGGGAGGGCTGGGTGGGGAGGGTGGNTGGGGGGGAGGGTGGGAGGGGAGGTGGGAGGGTTGGGAGGGCCTGGGTGGGAGGGTGGGGAGGGCTGGGTGGGAGGGTGGGCTGGGTGGGGAGGGTGGGCGGGTGGGGNTGGGAGGGGTGGGCTGGATGGGGAGGGCTGGTCACCCCGTGGTGCCCTTATAAAACTCAACGTTTCACCTACTCACGCCGGCTTGTGCCCGCCCTCACAGTCGGGCATATTTGCGGAATACACCACGCCGCCGTTGACCCTGCAGGCCATTGACCGAGCAACCCGACGTTCCTACCAGCTCCCTCCGCAGGAATGTGTTTAATGAAGGCTCACACAGACAAAGGTGCCCCGTATAGCCTTCGATAGATCGTTTGGGGGGGGGGGGGGGGTAAAGTGCTGTTAGAGAGCAGCAGCACCCTATGAGGCCGGCACGGCACACACGAAGTGTAGTGTGTAGTGTAGTGTGTAGTAGTGTGTAGTGTAGTGTAGTGTATAGTGTAGTGTATAGTGTAGTGTATAGTAGTGTAGTGTATAGTGTAGTGTATAGTGTAGTGTGTAGTGTATAATGTAGTGTGTAGTGTATAGTAGTGTTTGTATAGTAGTGTATAGTAGTATAGTGTAGTGTATAGTAGTGTAGTGTATAGTGTAGAGTGTAGTGTATAGTGTAGTGTATAGTGGGACTCACTCACTCACCGACTCACTCACTCACGGACTCACTCACTTACCGACCCACTCACTTACTCACCGACTCACTCACGGACTCACTCACTCACGGACTCACTCACTCAGGACTCACTCACCGACTCACTCACTAACCCACTCACTCACTCACCGACTCACTCACTCACGGACTGACTCACTCACCGACTCACTCACTCACCGACTCACTCACGGACTCACTCACTCACGGACTCACTCACCGACTCACTCACCGACTCACTCACCGACTCACTCACGGACTCACTCACCGACTCACTCACGGACTGACTCACTCACCGACTCACTCACTCACTCACCGACTCACTCACGGACTCACTCACTCACGGACTCACTCACCGACTCACTCACCGACTCACTCACCGACTCACTCACGGACTCACTCACTCACCGACTCACTCACTCACCGACTCACTCATTAACCCACTCACCCACTCACGGACTCACGGACTGCTCACCGACTCACTCACTCATGGACTCACTCACCGACTCACTCACTCACCGACCCACTCACCGACTCACTCACTCACCGACCCACTCACTCACCGACTCATTCACTCACTCACTCACTCAGGACTCACTCACCGACTCACTCACTCACCGACTCACTCACCGACTCACTCACTCACGGACTCACTCACTCACCGACCCACTCACTCACGGACTCACTCACTCACCGACCCACTCACTCACTCACCGACCCTCACTCACTCACTCACTCACCGACCCACTCACTCACTCACTCACTCACGTGACTCACTCACTCACCCACTCACTCACGGACTCACTCACTCACCGACCCACTCACTCACCGACCCACTCACTCACGGACGTCACTCACTCACCGACCCACTCACTCACTCACGTGACTCACTCACTCACCGACCCACTCACTCACTCACTCACTCACTCANCGACTCACTCACCAACCAACTCACTCACGGACTCACTCACTCACCGACTCACTCACTCACTCACCCACTCACTCACTCACCCACTCACTCACTCCCCCCTTCCCCGCCCGAGAACTGAGGTCCACTTGGAGTGATCCCCGGAGCAGAGTGGATGTTGCAGGCAGAGAAGACCTGGGGTCTCATGCCTACACACGCACACAGACAACAAGGGTGAGTGGGTAGGTGAGTGGTGAGTAGGTGAGTAGGTGAGTGGGTCTCAGGTAGGTAGGTATGTGAGTGGGTGGGTGGGTATGTGAGTAGGTAAGTAGGTGAGTAGGTNAGTGGNTAGGTGAGTGAGTGGGTGAGTGGATGAGTAGGTGAGTGGGTAGGTGAGTAACGAGCAGAGTGGAGTGGGGTCTCATGCCTATACACGCACACAGACAACAAGGGTGGGTGAGCAGGTGTGAGCGGTGGGCGACTCACGTCCACGGTGCTGAATGAGCGAGCGGTGACTGAGCGAGCGAGCGGGTGACCGAGTGAGCGAGCGAGCGGTGACCGAGTGAGCAAGCGAGCGAGCGGTGACCGAGTAAGTGAGCGAGTGAGCGAGCGAGTGACCGAGTGAGCGAGCGAGTGACCGAGCAAGTGGTGAGCGAGTGACCGAGTGAGCGAGCGAGTGACCGAGTGAGCGAGCAAGTGAGCGAGCGAGTGACTGAGCGAGTGAGTGAGCGAGCGAGCGAGTGAGTGACCTGAGCGAGTGAGTGAGCGAGCGAGCGAGTGTGCGAGTGAGTGAGCGAGTGACTGAGTGAGCAAGTGAGTGAGCGAGCGAGTGACCGAGTGAGCGAGCGAGTGACCGAGTGAGTGAGCGAGCGAGTGAGCGAGCGGGTGAGTGAGCGAGCGAGTGACCGAGTGAGCGACCGAATAGGTGAGTGAGCGAGCGAGCGTGCCGTCGAGCGGNCGAGCGACTCACGTCCATGGTGGAGTAGACCCACTCCGTCATGGAGGAGACGCGCGAGTAGACCCGGGTTGGTTCTTCCGCGCGCACCCCTCCCCCAGCTGGTGGCCCCCACGAGACGGAAGGCGGTGCCCCCCTCCCCCTCCAAGCACACCAGGGGCCCCCACTGTCACCCTACAAACGGAGAAAGGGGGGGGAGAATTGATAAAGCTACCATACTGCCTCTAGATTTGAAGCTTTCGTGACTGCAAGGATTCATATTCTTAGGTTTTTTCGGTAAAGTCACGTAGGTAAAAAATAAAAGTAAAATAAAATAAAATAAAAATCACGACGTTTCGGAGGCAACACAAGCTTCCGTCTTCAGGTGGAACCGTCACAGCACGACAGCTGTATCAAGTGAGAGAAATTCCAAGAAAACAGTCCTTGTATATGTAATAACAGTCTTGGAGACGACTTCTGGAATCCGTCCTTTTATTCACTTAGGGTACAATTACTCCCCGCTGCTGATAGACAACGTGAAGTGGACAGATAAACCGAGAGAGACGCACGGCCACGCGGCAACTCGGAGCCCCGCTCCCGCGTGACCCCTTCCTCCGTTCGTTCCTGTTCTGACCACGTGTCGTTCGTCTCACCCCTATTTAATACCCGGGTCACGTGGTACGTTTCAGCCAATCTCGTTAGCCTGCATCGAATCTTCCAGGCTCCCTCGTCAGCTCCCGGGACCACGCCCTGACTCGTCTCCCCATTGGCTGAGGCCAAAGCCAGCAGAACCAATCCTTACAGCTGTCACCTTCCCATCATGTCAGGGCCACGCCCCTGACTCGTCTCCCCATTGGCTGAGGCCAAAGCCAGCAGAACCAATCCTTACAGCTGTCACCTTCCCATCACGTCAGGCCACGCCCCTGACTCGTCTCCCCATTGGCTGAGGCCAAAGCCAGCAGAACCAATCCCCACAGCTGTCACCCTTCCATCACGTCAGGGCCATGCCCCAGGCTTCCCCCATTGGCTGTAGACCAGACCAGCAGAGCCAATCACCATGACGAGTTGTGATACGTCAGTGAGCCGGATATAGCCTCATATTACATCTATATACTGGTTGAGGGTGGGAGGAGCCAAGGTAGGCCCTGGATATTATTGTTGTGAGGTTCGGTGCGGCTGAAGCACGCTGTTAGGAATGAGCCTTTGTTGTGTAAACTAGGTGCGGCTGATGTAAAGGTGCGTGTAAAAGGGACTGAGCCTTTTTGTTATGTAGAGGTGGTGCGGCTGAAATCGCTGCCAGGAATGAGTCTTTGTTGTGTAGAATGATTGACTGATCTTTTTGTTATGTAGAGTGGTGTGGCTGAAATCGCTGCCAGGAAATGAGTCTTTGTTGTGCAGAATGATTGACTGATCTTTTGTTATGTAGAGGTGATGCGGCTGAAATCGCTGCCAGGAAATGAGTCTTTGTTGTGCAGAATGGTTGACTGAGCCTATTGTTATGTAGAGNTGGTGTGGCTGAAATCGCTGCCAGGAAATGAGTCTTTGTTGTGCAGAATGGTTGACTGAGGCTATTGTTATGTAGAGGTGGTGCGGCTGAAATCGCTGCCAGGAATGCTCCAAATATGTGTAGTTAAATCTTTTTTGCATGGTTAATAGCATCTTTCCAATTAAATATTTTACTTTCATTAATTTTTATTTTTACCTACGTGACTTTACCGAAAAAAACCTAAGAATATACTGCCTCTAGTTGATTACTGTGACATCGCATACAAATCAGCCGCCAGTACTGTACTGAAGAGGCCTGACCCAATTGATCACTCGGCCTTAAGATTTGCATTGAACTGCCCATATAGGACCCACCACTGCGATCTCTACATTGGGTCAAACTTAACATCTCTGAATGTTCGACGGCCTCTGCAGCAGATCTTATTTATTCACGAAGTACTTACAAACAAAATCAGCAGACTACGCGCTGCATCTCCTCGCTGTTTCGTAGAACAAATGTGACCTAAGGTCTTCGCTCGTTCACCAGCTTCACGTTCCCGATTGCCGTACAAACACTGGAGGAAAGGCCTTTGATGTTGACGATGCCCACGGGTCTGGAATGCTATCGCTTGTACATTTACAGCGGCGGTCAAAATATTATTGAATGATCATCTCTAGTGCGCCACCCAGGGTGAGAATAGTTATTTATCGGAGGAGGATGGGGATGGATAGGATGAGGGGGGAGCAGGGAGAAGGGGGAGGAGGAGGGAGGGAGGAGGAGGAGGAGGTAGGGGAGGATGTGGGAGGAGGGGGAAGCAGGAGAAGAGTGGAGAGGGTGGAGGAGAGAGCAGGAGGAGGAAGGGAGGAGGAGGAGGAGAGGGTGGAGGTAGAGGGGGTGGAGTGTCCCGCACCTGGCAGGCGTCGATCTTTCCGCGAGGAACCCTGCGCACAGCATGCGAGCGGTGACGCTGTTGGCGTAGACCGTGGGGCCGTTGCACACCGACGTGGAGATGAGCGACACCTTCGGCAGCGACTCGGGCACCACAGAACCTGGGGGGGGGTCAAGGTGAACGTAGCAAAGACAAAGGTCCCCCGTGTAGCCTCAATAGAATTTCGGGCAAGTGTCGTCGGCGAGTAGCGACAGCGACGATTGAAGGCTGCCACGGTCCGGGAAGGGCGTGGTGGCCATGCCCGGCCGCCTTTGTCTCCCGGCGATGGGTGAAGGTGGACACAAAGGCATAGGTGCCCTGTGTAGCCTCAATGGGCTTTCGGGGCAAGTGCGTTGGTGAGTGAGTGGGTGAGTGGAGTGTGTGGGTGGGTGAGTGAGTGGGTGAGTGAGTGTGTGAGTGGGTGAAGTGGTGAGTGAGTGAGTGAGTGGGTGGTGAGTAAGTGGGTGAGTCGGTGGGTGAGTGAGTGAGTGGTGAGTGGGTGAGTGAATGAGTGGGTGGGTGAGTGGATGAGTGAGTGGGTGAGGATCAGTGAGTGAGTAAGTGGGTGGGTGAGTGAGTGGTTAAGTGGGTGAGTGAGTGGTTAAGTGGGTGAGGAGTGGGTTAGTGGGTGGGTGAGTAAGTGGGTGAGTGGTGGGTGGGTGGTGAGTGAGTGGGTGAGTAAGTGGGTGAATGAGTGTGTGAGTGGGTGAGTGGGTAGTGAGTGAATGAGTGCGTGAGTGAGTGGGTGAGTGAGCGAGTGGGTGAGTGGGTGGTGAGTGAGTGGGTGAGTGAGTGAGTGAGTGGGTGGGTGAGTAAGTGGGTNAGTGAGTGCGTGAGTGAGTGGGTGAGTGAGTGAGTGGTGGGTGGGTGGGTGAGTGAGTGGGTGAGTGAGCGAGTGAGTGAGTGAGTGGTGAGTGAGCGAGTGAGTGAGTAAGTGGGTGAGTGGGTGCGTGAATGAGTGGGTGAGTGAGTGAGTAAGTGGGTGAGTGAGTGGGTGAGTGACTCACTGCCCTCAGCGGTCACCCCCACCCCGTGATCCAGCACGTTTGTCCATCAGGGAACGACTGGGACGATTCCGGGAGACAAACCGGGCGGATTGAATCTGTGGGCAAGATCATCATCATCATCATCAGCACCAGCATCATCAGCATCAGCACCAGCATCATCATCATCAGCACCAGCATCATCATCATCAGCACCAGCAACATCAGCACCAGCATCATCATCATCATCAGCAGCACCAGCATCATCATCAGCACCAGCATCATCAGCATCAGCATCATCATCATCACCAGCAGCATCATCAGCAGCACCAGCATCATCAGCATCAGCACCAACATCAGCACCAGCATCATCATCATCATCAGCAGCAGCAGCACCAGCATCATCATCATCAGCACCAGCATCAGCACCAGCATCATCATCATCATCNGCACCAGCATCATCAGCATCAGCACCAGCATCAGCACCAGCATCATCATCATCAGCACCAGCATCATCATCATCATCAGCACCAGCATCATCAGCATCAGCACCAGCATCAGCACCAGCATCATCATCAGCAGCAGCAGCACCAGCATCATCATCATCAGCATCATCAGCATCATCAGCAGCACCAGCATCATCATCATCACCAGCATCATCATCAGCACCAGCATCATCATCAGCACCATCATCATCATCAGCACCATCATCATCAGCACCAGCATCATCAGCATCAGCATCATCAGCACCAGCATCATCATCATCAGCAGCACCAGCATCATCATCATCATCAGCACCAGCATCATCAGCACCAGCATCATCATCATCAGCACCAGCATCATCATCATCAGCACCAGCATCATCATCATCAGCACCAGCATCATCATTGTGATGACGAAGCTGATACTACTGCCATCACCACCATAGTCACCACGACCACGACCACCTCCACCACCACCACCGCCACTGCCACCACCACCGCCATCACCGTCATCAACGTCATCACCACCATCACCTCCACCACCACCACCACTACCACCACCTCCACCACCACCACCATCACCTCCACCACCATCACCTCCACCACCACCACCTCCACCACTATCACCACCACCTCCACCACCTCCACCACTGCCACCACCGCCACCACCACCACCACCTCCACCACCACCGCCATCACCACTCACCATCACCACCTCCACCACCTCCACCACCTCCACCACCACCACCACCACCACCTCCACTACTTCCACCACCACCGCCACCACCACGCACCCCTCTGCCCATAACCCCCGCCCCCCGCCCCCCACCCCCCCTCCCCCTCCCCCACCCCCCACCTCACCCACCGCCGTCGATGCTGAGTGCGCTGCTGAGCTTCATGAGCGCCAGGTCGTAGTCGCTGGTGTCGGCGTCGTAGCGCGGGTGGCGCGTGATGGACGTCACGCTGGCGCTCGGGGTGGCGCTCGGCTTCTGCTTGACGGAGCCGGCGAGCACCGTCCAGCGCTGCGGGTTGCTGTAGCTGAGCGGGCCAAGATCACAACCAATGGGTAACGTCTCTTCTGGGTTCTTTCTTTCTTTCGGTAAAGTCACGTGGAGTGCGAAATAATAAAATGATAAAAATAAAACGTATTTTATTACGTTTTATTTTTGTTATTTAAAACACGTTTTATTTTATTATTTTATTAAATAAAACATAATAAAATATGTTTTATTTTTATTATTTTATTCCCCCCCCCCCCCCCGCTCACGTGATGACGCAGTGGGCCGCCGTGAGGACCCATTGTGACGTCACGAGTGACCCCCCACAAGTGTTCCCCCCCAGCCCCTCCCCCCACCCCTCCCCCACTCACGTGATGACGCAGTGGGCGGCCGTTAGGACCCATTGTGACGTCACGAGTGACCCCCCACACGTGTTCCCCCCAGCCCCTCCCCCCACCCCTCCCCNACTCACGTGATGACGCAGTGGGCGGCCGTGAGGACCCATTGTGACGTCACGAGGGAGCCCCCCCCACCCCTCCCCCCCACTCACGTGATGACGCAGTGTGCCGCCGTGAGGACCCATTGTGACGTCACGAGGGAGCCCCCCCCACCCCCCCCCAGCCCCCACCCCTCCCCCACTCACGTGATGATGCAGTGTGCCGCCGTGAGGACCCATTGTGACGTCACGAGTGACCCGCCGCACGTGTTCCCCCCAGCCCCTCCCCCAGTCCCCCCCCCACGTGTCCCCCCCCCCCCCCACTCACGTGATGACGCAGTGGGCGGCCGTTAGGACCCATTGTGACGTCACGAGTGACCCGCCACACGTGTCCCCACCCCTCCCCCCCACCCCCCCCCCCACTCACGTGATGACGCAGTGTGCCGCCGTGAGGACCCATTGTGACGTCACGAGTGACCCGCCACACGTGTCCCCCACCCCTCCCCCNCACCCCCCCCACTCACGTGATGACGCAGTGTGCCGCCGTGAGGACCCATTGTGACGTCACGAGTGACCCGCCGCACGTGTGCCTCCCGTTGTAGCGCAGCGACAGCTGCCAGGGCCAGTGGCCTTGGGTGGCCGCCACGCCGCCCACAATGCGGCTCGGGCTCAGCGCGGGATCCGCAGCCTGGTGGCAGCATCAGCATCATCATCAGCATCAGTAGTAGCAGCATCATCATCAGCAGCAGCATCATCAGTAGTAGCATCATCAGTAGCATCATCAGCAGCATCATCAGTAGCATCATCATCATCATCNGCAGCAACATCATCATCAGCAGCAACATCATCATCATCATCATCATCATCAGCATCAGCAGAACNTCATCAGCATCATCATCAGCATCATCAGCAGCAGCAGCNTTATCAGCATCAGCAGCATCATCATCATCATCAGAGCCATCATCAGCAACATCATCATCNTCATCAGCATCATCATCAGTAGCATCATCAGTAGCAGTAGTAGCAGCATCATCATCATCATCAGTAGTAGTATCATCAGCAGCATCATCAGTAGCATCATCATCAGTAGCATCATCATCATANGCATCATCATCATCATACATCAGCAGTAGTAGTAGCATCAGCAGTAGTAGTAGCATCAGCAGTAGTAGTAGCATCATTATCATCAGTAGTAGCAGCATCATCAGCAGCAGCNTTAGCAGTCAGCAGTAGTAGCATCATCAGTANCAGTCAGTAGCATCAGCAGTAGTAGCAGTAGTAGCAGTAGTAGCAGTAGTAGTAGCAGTAGTAGCAGTAGTAGTANCATCATCAGCAGTANCATCAGCAGTAGTAGCATCATCAGCAGTAGTAGTAGTAGTAGCAGCATCAGCAGCAGTATCTGCATCATCAGCAGTAGCATCATCAGCAGTAGTAGTAGCATCATCAGCAGTAGTAGTAGTAGACAGTAGTAGTATCATCAGCAGTAGTAGCATCATCAGTAGTANCATCATCAGCATCGTCATCAGCGGCATCATCACGGACTAGACAGCATCATCAGCATTAGCAGCATCATCAGTAGTAGCATCACATGCAGCATCAGTCNGTGTGTANGTGTCTGCGTGTGCNGTCTGTGTGTGTGTGTCNGTGTGTGTGTGTGNGTGTGTGTGTGTGTGNCTGTGTGTGTGTATTGAACTGTGTGTCTGTGTGTGTCTGTGTGTGTGTGTNTGGACATGTGTCTGTGTGTGTGTGTNNTGTGTGTGTCTGTGTGTGTGTGTGTNNTGTGTGTGTAATGTGTGTGTANGTGTGTCTGTGTGTCTGTGTGTGTGTGTGTGTGTGTGTGTCTGTGTGTGTATCACTGTGTGTGTGTCTGTGTGTGTCTGTGTGTGTGNGTGTGTCNGTGTGTGTCTGTGTTGTCTNTGTGTGTGTCTGTGTGTGTGTCTGTGTGTGTGTGTGTCTGTGTGTGTCTGTGTGTGTGTGTCTGTATGTGTATGTGTGTCTGTGTGTGTGTGNCTGTGTGTGTGTANGTGTGTGTGTCTGTGTGTGTATGTGTGTATGTGTGTGTATGTGTGTGTCTGTGTGTGTGTCTGTGTGTGTCTGTGTGTGTCTAGGNGTTTGTACTGTGTGTGTGTCTGTGTGTGTGTCTGTGTGTGTATGTGTGTGTACTGTGTGTGCAGGTGTGCGTCTGTGTGTGTATTGTCTGTGTGTGTGTGTCTGTGTGTGTATGGTGTGTGTGTGTGTCTGTGTGTGTGTGTCTGTGTGTGTGTGTATGTGTGTGTATGTATGTGTGTGTCTGCGATGTGTGTGTGTGTCTGCGTGTGTGTGTGTCTTACTTTGACACTTGAGTCCGACGACTTTGCCAGACTTACAGACGGAGCTATGGGGGTAAACACACGGGAGGAGCGCACACAGCACGCATGAGCCACAGACAAAGGTCCCCCGTAGAGCCTTAACATCTGTAGGGACAAGTGCTGTTAAAGAGTAGCAGCAGCACCTATGAAGGCCGGCACGGCACGCGAGGGGGTGGGTGGCCAGCACCACGCCGGCCGCCTTTGTCTCTCTCCCGGTGATGACATTTGAGGCTGAGTCGACCCAGGGAGGCCCAGGACCCGCTCCAAATATTCGCCGCTGATGTTGGCCGTGAGTGCCAGGGAGTGGTGGCACAGCGGTTGTGATGCTACCAGCCACTCACTCACCCACTCACTCACCCACTCACTCACCCACTCACTCACTCACTCACTCACCTACTCACTCACCCACCACTACTCACTCACCTACTCACTCACCACTCACCTACTCACCTCACCACTCACTCACCACTCACTCACCCACTCAATCACTCACTCACCCACTCACTCACCTACTCACTCACTCACCCACTCACTCACTCACATACTTACCTACTCACTCACTCACATACTCACCACTCACTCACCCACATATTCACCTACTCACTCACCCACTCACTCACCCACTCAATCACTCACTCACTCACCTACTACCTCACCTACTCACCTACTCACTCACCCACTCACTCACCTACCCACTCACGCACCCACTCACCTACTCACTCACCCACATACTCGCGAACAGCACTTGCCCCTACAGTCTGTTAAGACTATACGGGGGACCTTTGGTTGTTTGAGTGAGTGTATAGCAGGTGGTGAGCGTATAGCGTGGTGAGTGTACAGAGTGGTGAGTGTACAGAGTGGTGAGTGTACAGAGTGGTGAGTGAGTGGTGAGTGTACTAGTGTCTATGTGAGTGGTGAGTGTAGTGGTGAGTGTAGTGGTGAGTGTAGTGGTGAGTGAGTGGTGAGTGAGTGGTGAGTGAGTGGTGAGTGTATAGAGTGGTGAGGTGGTGGTGAGTGAATGGTGAGTGTACTAGTGGTGAGTGAGTGGTGAGTGAGTGGTGAGTGAGTGTACAGAGTGGTGAGTGAGTGGTGAGTGTACTAGTGGTGAGTGAGTGGTGAGTGTACAGGTGGTGAGTGTAGTGGTGAGTGGTGAGTGAGTGTACTAGTGGTGAGTGTAGTGTGAGTGGTGAGTGAGTGGTGAGTGTACAGGTGGTGAGTGTAGTGGTGAGTGTACTAGTGGTGAGTGGTGAGTACTAGTGGTGAGTGAGTGGTGAGTNATGGTGGTGAGTGGTGAGTACTAGTGGTGAGTGAGTGGTGAGTGTACTNGTGGTGAGTGAGTGGTGAGTGTAGTGGTGGTGAGTGGGTGAGTGGTGGTGAGTGTACNAGTGAAGTGAGTGNTGAGTGAGTGGTGAGTGTAGTGGTGAGTGTACTAGTGGTGAGTGTAGTGGCGAGTGTACTAGTGGTGAGTGTAGTGGTGAGTGAGTGGTGAGTGTGAGTGNGTGGTGAGTGGTGAGTGAGTNAGTGGTGAGTGGTGGTGAGTAGTGGTGGTGAGTGTGGTGTGAGATGAGTGAGTGAGTAGTGGTGAGTGGTGAGTGTAGTGTGGTGTAGTGGTGAGTGTAGTGGTGAGTGTAGTGGTGAGTGAGATGGTGAGTGTGGTGAGTGAGTGGTGAGTGAGTGTACTAGTGGTGAGTGTAGCGGTGAGTGAGTGGTGAGTGTACTAGTGGTGAGTGAGTGGTGAGTGTACAGAGTGGTGAGTGAGTGGTGAGTGAGTGTACTAGTGGTGAGTGTAGTGGTGAGTGTAGTGGTGAGTGAGTGGTGAGTGAGTGGTGAGTGTACTAGTGGTGAGTGAGTGGTTAGTGTACAGAGTGGTGAGTGAGTGGTGAGTGTAGTGGTGAGTGTACTAGTGAGTGAGTGGTGAGTGNAGTGGTGAGTAGTGGTGAGTGTGAGTGAAGTGGTGAGTGGTGGTGAGTGAGTGGTGAGTGAATGGTGAGTGAGTGGTGAGTGAGTGGTGAGTGAGTGGTGAGTGAGTGAGTGTACTGAGTGAGTGAGTGTGAGTGAGTGGTGAGTGTACTAGTGAGTGTACTAGTGAGTGAGATGGTGAGTGGTGGTGAGTGTACTAGTGGTGGTNAGTGTNAGTGNTGGTGAGTGTACTGAGTGAGTGGTGAGTGGTGAGTGTAGTGGTGAGTAGTGGTGAGTGATGGTGAGTGTACTGGTGGTGAGTGGTGAGTGTACAGGTGAGTGGTGAGTGTACTAGTGGTGAGTGAGTGGTGAGTGTACTGGTGAGTGAGTGGTGAGTGTACAGGTGAGTGGTGAGTGTACTAATGGTGAGTGAGTGGTGAGTGTACAGAGTGGTGAGTGAGTGGTGAGTGTAGTGGTGAGTGAGTGGTGAGTGGGTGAGTGTACAGAGTGGTGAGTGAGTGAGTGTACTACGGTGAGTGAGTGAGTGTACTAGTGGTGAGTAGTGCACACTAGTGGTGAGTGTACTAGTGGTGAGTAGTGGTGAGTGTACAGAGTGGTGGTGAGTGGTGAGTGTACTAGTGGTGAGTGAGTGCACTAGTGGTGAGGCTGGTTTCTCACTCGAAGCTTGCGAGCTGAGTGATCTGGCTGCTGTTGAAGTTCGTGGTGAGCACGAGGTGAGTGAGTGGTGAGTGAGTGGTGAGTGAGTGGTGAGTGAGTGGTGAGTGAGTGCACTAGTGGTGAGGCTGGTTTCTCACTCGAAGCTTGCGAGCTGAGTGATCTGGCTGCTGTTGAAGTTCGTGGTGAGGACGAGGTGAGTGAGTGGTGAGTGAGTGGTGAGTGTGAGTGGTGAGTGAGTGGTAGTGGTGAGTGAGTGGTGAGTGTAGTGGTGAGTGAGTGGTGAGGCTGGTTTCTCACTCGAAGCTTGCGAGCTGAGCGATCTGGCTGCTGTTGAAGTTCGTGGTGAGCACGAGGTGAGCGAACCGCGTGGGGGCGACCTTCAGGGAGCTCACCAGGGCGAGGTCACCACTCACAAACCTACAGCATCATCAGCAACATCATCATCAGCAACATCATTATCAGCAACATCATCATCAGCAACATCATCATCAGTATCATCATCATCAGCAACATCATCATCAGCAACATCATTATCATCATACAGCATCATCAGCAACATCATCATCAGCAACATCATCAGCAACATCANCATCAGCAGCATCATCAGCAACATCATCAGCAACATCATCATCATCAACATCATCAGCATCACCATCAGCAGCAACAGTCATCATCNTCATCAACAGTATCATCATCAGTATCATCATCNACAACATCAACATCATCAGCATCATCAACAGCAGCAACATCATCATCAGTATCATCATCATAAATCAACATCAGCAACATCATCATCAGCAACAACATCATCAGCAACATCATCATCAGCAACAATCATCATCAACATCATCATCAGCATCATCACACAGATATTCTCTGCAAGGCATGTGGCCACCATGAGAGATTCGTTCATGAGGCCATCCACAAATACAAACACAGAGACAATTTCAACCGAGAAGATGGATTCTGGCTCAGCAATTATTGGAAGGATTTGATCAACCATTTCGGGTCTTGTTTGATTGTGTTCATGCTTGCGGTGACTTTCAGACCGCATTCCATTCTCGCCATCTCCCCCTCTTTTTAAATCCTTTATATTAAGTTCGCTTGCTTGCTTGCTTGCGCGCTTACGACCGTGCAAATCTTTCGTCGTTTTTTATTTAAATCCTTTATATTACGTTCGCTTGCTTGCTTGCTTGCGTTACGACCGAAACTTCGTCGTTTTTTTATTTAAATCTTTATATTAAGTTCGCTTGCTTGCGCGCTTACGACCGTGCAAATCTTTCGGTCGTTTTTAACCCACTTCCCGTGATCCAATCGAGCTGACATTTTCCACACAGACTCGTTGTGCGTGACAATTATTTTCGTGAAAATTTTTTCAAAATTTTACACTTTTAGGAAAAAAAATTATATTAATTACCAATTGCTTAATGGTGGCAGGCAATCATCTGACCCATAGGTGGCAGCCATCTCAAGCCAGAGGACGAGAGGACTCTAGCCGCCACGCATATAAAGGATTTATAGTGAAAACTTTGTTTTACGGGTTAATTTTCCGAACACAGATGGACTCTTCCATCTGACCAACTGCCAAATCGCTGTCCATGGTGCTGACGTTAAAAGAAAAAAAAACGCCACTTTTCAAATTTTCTTGCTGTGGTTTCACACCTGACGACGATGATTGCTTGTGTTGCAGTCGAAACGTCGTGAGAATTTTATCGTTTNATATATTTGTATTTTATTTTATTGTTTCCCTTCCACGTGACTTTACCGAAGAACCAAGGATATGAATCCCGCAGTCTACGAAAGCTTTAAATCAAAATTCTTGTGTTGTTGAGGTAATTGTTGTTGAAGTAATTGTTGTTGTTGAGTTATCTGTTGTTGTTGAGGTAATTGTTGTTGCTATCGCGGTTATGGTTGTGGTTATTGCTGTTAACATGGTTGTTGTTGGTGGTTGTTGTAGCCCATGGCTCCATAGTCGTCGCTATTCTAATCGTTGTTGAGGCCATTGTGTTTATAGTTGTTGACATGGTTGTTGTTGTTGTTGGTGTTACCCGTTGTAGCCCATGCCTCTGCACAGCTGCGCTCTGTAGTTCGAGGTCCACGAGTCGAAGCAAAGCGGCGACCATCGCTGGAACCTGTCCCTCAGGTAGACGAGAGACGCGTCTCCATTAAACTGCACTGTGGAGACACGGGAGCACGGGNAGACACGGGAGACACGGGGAGAGANAGAGACACGGGAGACACGGGGAGACACGGGGAGACACGGGGAGACACGGGTGACACGGGGAGAGAGACATGGGGAGACACGGGGAGACACGGGGAGACAGGGACAAGACANGGGAGAGACAGGGGAGNGAGGAGAGAGACACGTGGNGAGACACAGGGAAGACACGGAGGAGACACGGGAGACACACGGGNACAGACACGGGNAGACACAGAGNCACGGGGTGGGTGAGACACGGGAAGACAGGAGACACGGAGAGACANGGGNAGACACGGGGAGACACGGGGGACACGGGGAGACACGGGNAGACACGGAGAGACACGGGAGACACGGAGACACGGGGAGGCACGGGNGAGACACGGAGAGACACGGGAGACACGGGGAGACACGGGNAGACACGGGAGACACACGGGAGACGGGAGACACGGGAGGCACGGGGGACACGGTGAGACACGGGNAGACACGGGGGAGACACAGACACGGGNAGACACGGGGGAGAGACACGTGGGNAGAGACACGGGAGACACGGGGAGACACGGGGACACGGGGGAGTGAGACACGGGAGACACGGAGACACGGGGGAGAGACACACGGGGAGACACGGGAAGACACGGGNAGACACGGGAGACACGGGGGACACGGGGAGGCACAGGGAGAGACACGGAGAGACACGGGGAGAGACACGGGGAGACACGGGGAGACACGGGGAGACACGGGGAGACACGGGNAGGCACAGGGAGAGACACGGAGAGACACGGAGAGACACGGGGAGACACGGGGGGAGACACGGAGACACGGAGAGACACGGGAGACACGGGAGACACGGGGAGAGACACGGAGAGACACGGGGAGAGACAGACACGGGGGAGACGGTGAGAGACACGGGAGACACTGACACGGTGAGACACGGGAGACACGGGAGACACGAGGTAGACACGGTGAGACACAGACACGGGGAGACACGGGGAGACACGAGACACGGTGAGACACGCAGACAGTNAGACACAGACACAGGTGAGACACGGTGAGACACAGACACGGGAGACAGAGACACAGGGAGACACGGACACGGGAGAGACACGGTGAGACATAGACACAGAGACACGGGGAGACACGCAGACAGGGGAGACACGGGGGGAGACACGGGACACACACACACACGGGTGACACACACACACACAGACACACACACACAGGGACACACACACACACACAGGGACACACACACACAGGGACACACACANACATGTGACACACACACACACAGGGACACACACACAGGGACACACACACACACAGGGACACACACACAGACACACACACAACAGGGACACACACACAGGGACACACACAACNGACAAGGGCACACACACACACACACAACACACACACACACAGGGACACACACAACACAGGGACACACACACAAACACACACACAGGGACACACCACAGGGACACACACACACACACGGACACACACACACACACACAGGGACACACACACACACTGACACACACACACACANNNTGACACACACACACACTGACACACACACACNGGGACACACACACACACACGTGTGACACCACAACACTGACACACACAGGGACACACACACACACACGTAGGAACACACAACTGAACACACACACAGGGAACACACACACACACGTGGAACACACAACACTGAACACACAACAGGGACACACAACGTGTAACACACAACTGAACACACAACAGGACAACACACAACAGGNGAACACACAACTGAACACACAACAGACACACAACAGGACACACACACACACANACACACACAACACTGAACACACAACAGGGACACACACACAACGTGTGACACACACAACACAGGACACACAACANGTGTGACAACACAACATGAACACACACACACGTGTGACAACACAACACAGGGACACAACANACGCGGGTNCTTTGTTTAACTCTCGCACTTTGTACTGGTGTCTATGAAACAGCACACTGGGGGGGGGGGGGAGCGGGNAGAAAAGGCGGCCGGGAGTGGCGTTGTCGCCAGACCCTCGTCACAAGTGCCGTCCACTTGCCCCGGGAGTTCAGTGGAGGCTACACTTGGGGGGGTCGGTTCAAGGGCACCCTTTGCCTTTGTGCCAGTATAACAATAGAACCATAGAACAATAGAACAGCAGAACAATAGAACAGAAGAACAATAGCACCATANAACAATAGCACATCAGAACAATAGAACAGCATAACAATAGAACAATAGAACATCATAACAATAGAATATCAGAACAATAGCACATCAGAACAATAGGCCAGCAAAACAATAGAACTACAGAACAATACCTCCGGTTGCCAGCAGCCGCGAGGAGGCCCCGCAGTCGGCGCAACTCTCGTTGCTCGAGTTCCCCTGCGACTGCACGGGGTTGGTGCACGAACCGTCGGCACACGAGCTCACGGCCAGCCCCTTGAGGGCTGCGAGGAGGGGGAGGTGGGGGTGGGAGTGGGTCAGGGGGGTGGGAGGGGGTGAGGGGGTGAGGGGGGGTGGGAGGGGATCAGGGGGGGTGGGAGGGGGGATCAGGGGGGTGGGAGGGGGTGAGGGGGTAAGGGGGGTGGGAGGGGTGAGTAGGAGGGGGTGAGGGGTGAGGGGGTGAGGGGGGGGGTGAGGGGAGGGGTGGGAGGGGTGAGTGGGAGGGGGCCCATGTGAGGGGAGGTGAGGGGGTGAGGGGGGTGGGAGGGGGTCAGGGGGGGTGTGAGGGGCCGCATGGCCCACGTCCCGTGTCGTGTCCCCATGTGACCCCGCGTGACCCCGCGTGACCTCACGTCTCTGTCTGCGTGACCCGCGTGACCCCGTGTGACCCCCACGTGACCCGCGTGACCCCACGCGTGACCCCCGCGTGACCCCGCGTGACCCGCACCCAGGAGGCAAGCGAGCAGCACTGCGGCGCCGAGCAGGAGTATGGCCGCCACTCCCACCCGACGACGATCAGGCGGCGCTTGCGGCGGCGGCTGCGATTGGTCACCTGGGAAGTGGGGGCTGGATGGACACGGGGGCTCTGGGGGCCACGGAGGGGGTGGGGGGGGGGGAGAAGAAACACAATCTCGTCTCTCTCTCGCACTCAAATTTCTACATCTTCACTGTCTTATCACTCTCCTGGAGTTTGCGTCTCTCATCATCATCACGGTGGCTAGGAGATGTTAACTACCTCGAAATGTAACCGCCACTACGGGGTGAGATTCCACAAAACTTTAAGGTCCCCGACAGACCTGTTCTTCACCTGAGGACGGCTGCTTGCGTTGTGGCCGAAACGTCGTGAGAATTGTATTTTATTGTTTTATTTTTATTATTTCCATTCTACGTGACTTTACCGAAAGAACCAAGAAGATGAATCCCTGCAGTCACGAAAGATTTAAATCGAAATTTACCTCGCCTGGTGTGCAGGAGGTCGTGGGTTCGATCCCGACCCTGAAGCCTGCTGCTGTATATTTGGAGTTTGTGTCTCTCTCTCATCATCATCATCACGGTGGCTAGGAGATGTTAACTACCTCGCCTGGTACACAGGAGGTCGTGGGTTCGATCGCGACCCTGACGCCTGTTGCTGTATATTTTGAGTTTGCGTGTCTCTCTCTTCATCATCACGGTGGCTAGGAGATGTTAACTACCTCGCCTGGTCTGCAGGAGGTCGTGGGTTCGATCCCGACTCTGACGCCTGCTGCTGTGTATTTGGAGTTTGCGTGTCTCTCTCTGTGGGTCCTCTGTTTTTTCCCCTCCACATTTAGAATTGAGCATTCAGCGTATTTTGCCTGCTGCTATAAATGTCCACGTGATCAGGTGGCTTCTAAAAAAGAGACATTTCCAGCTCAGTAGGCCTGACCTGGCAAACAGAAAAAATTGCCGGTAAAGTTCCAGCGTATCTGTCCACGTGTCTCCCGCGTGTCTCCCGCGTGTCTCCCGCGTGTCTCCCGCGTGTCTCAACTGTCCGTGTCTCGGCTGTCCCTTGCAGTGTCCCCCGCTGCCTCACGTTAATTATGAATGACAGCTCGTTTACCTGAGATCCTACGCCCCTAATACAGACAAAGATCCCCCGTCTCTAGCCTGAAACAGACTGTCTGGGGGCAAGTGCTGTTGGCGAGTAGCAGCAGCGGCTATGGAGAGCCGGAACGGCACACGAGGGGTGTTGGCTGTGTGGTCACCACCAACCACCACGCCCGGCCGCCTTTGTCTCCCCAGCGGCGATGTTTACACACCGCACCAGGTACTCATTTGAGGCTGAGTTGACTTAGGGGAGGCCCAGGCCGGTTCAAATAACACTGGTCAAGACACTTTTTCTGGCATAAGGTATTCCAACGGTTTTAAGGTCTCCCCNAATTCACCTGAGGACGGCTGNTTGGAGTGCTGTTTTTTATTATTATTTCNATTCAAAAACTGTCAACAGTTTTTGTCTATCACGTCAGGTTTTTGAGATATCAAATATTGCATTTTCAATAAAAACTGCAGAAGAAAAATAATAAATAAATGTGGATATCTACATAAAATGATATTATAAACACACTATCCTAAAAATACAGCACCATATTTTAACACTAAAGCAGTCACTGACTCGCAACAACTTGCAATCATAAGTGACAGAGTTAATTTCGGGTAAAATCAATGAAAATGGGGAATGCCGATAGCATAAAAATTAACCCGTTAAAACAAAGTTTTTCACTATAAATCCTTTATATGCGTGGCATCGGTTTTATTTTATTATTCATTTCTGTTTTTCTTGAGTAAGAGTTTCATTTTTATCACATTGGTATTTTAAATTAAATATGAAAAAAAAATTTCCTAAAAAGTGGAAAATTTTGGATTTTTTCAGGAAGTCTGTGTGCAAAATGTCAGCTCGATTGGATCACGGGAAGTGGGTTAAAAAACGACCGAAAGATTTGCATGGTCGTAAGCGCGCAAGCAAGCAAGTGACTTATTATAAAGAATTAAAAATGAGATGTGATGGAGCAAATCGAGANCGTTTGGAATCAGCACCCGAAATTATCAACAGCTGCAAAAGCCACAGAAAAACATGTTTTTTTGTTGTTGACCAGTGTAATCGTCACCGGTGGTGTTGGCCGTGAGCGGGAATCGAACTCGGGTCGCCGGGTTCGGAGCGCCAACGCAGACACGCACGCACAGGTGCAGACGCAGCGTCAACTTGCCACCAAGTGACAGGGATGTGACCACGGCGCTTGTGCCAGGCTAGGTGCACTCCGAAGCCTTCACTTGAATGATGGAAGGCTTGCTTTTGGCAGGTCATGGGCAGGCTCAGGTGTTATGGGTTGATTGATGTGACATGCAAGGTGCAGGAGGTCACGGGGCAGACCCAGGTGCCGTGCGTTGACTGCTGTGCCAGGCTAGGTGCAGGAGGTCACGGGACAGACCCAGGTGCCGTGCGTTGACTGCTGTGCCAGGCTAGGTGCAGGAGGTCACGGGACAAACCCAGGTGCCATGGTTGACTGCTGTGCCAGGCAAAGTGCAGGAGGTCACGGGACAGACCCAGGTGCCACGGGTTGACTGCCGTGACTGGCTGATGCACCACGTCCCCTACAGCCAATTTGCTGCGTTTTATCTGCCTGGCGCTCCGCTCGTTGTTGTGAGCTCTCTCCTCCGCCCTCCTTGTTGTTGGAGGGCGACTGCCTCCAACTGCCCAGTAGGTCCTTCACGAGCCTCCTCCACATAGGTCGATCTTGACACGCTGGTACCAGTCATCGGCAAGTCCCAGCTCCACGTCCTCCTGTACCACATCACTCCATCTCTTCTCTAGCCCGTGCCGTGCGTTTAGCCCCTCGATCCGGCCGAACAAAAGCTGTTTAGGCATGCGGTGGCTGGGCATGCGGGCTACAGACCCAGCCAACGCAGCCTTGCCTGTCGGTGGAGATCACATTGTAATCTTGGTTTTACCCAAATACCCTAAAACACGCTTTTCCAGTATTTGGCTGCTATGCATTTCCACATCGTTTCTAAAAAAACTTTTTAAGTGGCCAATTACAGCCAACGTCAGTTGAGCGTGGACAATTAGCCCAAGCCGAAACATAACATATAAAAAATAATGTTTAAAAATATATNTTTTACATGATAGAATATAGTATTGTCATCAGTATGACATGAGTATACCAAGTTTGTAGTCGATACTACATTGGGAAGTAGTTCGCATTGAGTTACAATATTTGAGGATACAACAACAACAGACAGAGTGAGTTAAAAGAAAGCGGTAATAAAACATTTGCGGAGGGAGCTGGTAGGAACGTTGGGTTGCTCGGTCAATGGCCTGCAGGGTCAACGGCGGCGTGGTGTATTCCGCAAATATGCCCGACTGTGAGGGCGGGCACAAGCCGGCGTGAGTTGGTTAAACGTTGAGTTTTATAAGGGCCCTATGGGGTGACCAGCCCCTCCCCACCCAGCCCCACCCTCCCACCCCTACCCAGCCCTCTTTTCCCACCCCCACCCAGCCCCTCCCCACCCTCCCCACCCAGCCCTCGCCACCCTCCCACCCAACCCTCCCCACTCTCCCACCCAGCCCTCCCTCCCCACCCAGCCCCTCCCTGTACGACGGACGGACGGACACAATAATCCCCTGTGGGCTGGTGGAACCAGTGGGTTGCTACCAGTATAAAGTTTGATTGATTAGTAAAATAAAATGTAACAAAAATACCCGTAATAGAGGGGGAGGGTGGAGGGGGTTGGATTAGATCGCGACGATATAAATGTGTCGTGAAACCCGCCACCATACCCCAAAACACAAAACAGCAGCAAGAAAAAACACCACCCCATCCCTCTTTAAGGGATAATATCGTCCGCGAAAAACCTGCTACGTGGCAAACAAAGAACGTTTTTTTTTTTTACAAAAAGATATATATATAGAGAGAGCGTTTTGTTTAGATTCTGTTAGCGTGGGTCGTCGGCAAAGGGAAGCGTTGAATGTGTCCTAACCGGCTCGGCTGGATTTGCATGAAGAGCAGGGAAACCGGTGGATGAATGCGCACACTTTGAATGTGGAAACAGGCCGGGCCGGTCCCAACGAGGCGCGTGAAAGAGACAAAGTGGCGAGGCAAACATCGCTCTCTCCTCGTTCAACGTGTAGTAGTAGTAGCTACACGTGTAGTAGTAGCAGCTACACGTGTAGTAGTAGTAGTAGCTGCACGTGTAGTAGTAGCTACACGTGTAGTAGTAGTAGCAGCTACACCCAGCCCCTCCCCACCCTCCCACCCAGCCCTTCCCCACCCTCCACGACGGACGGACGGACACAATAATCCCCTGTGGGCTGGTGGAACCAGGAGGTTCCTACCAGTATAAGAATAGGTTTGAACCTTTCTAGCCATAATAAACCAGTCGTAATAATAGGGCTTTTCCCCTTTTTTTCTGGCAGCCAAACTGAAGCCTTTTAACAAGGATTAATGTCTGCATTAGCCACAATACTTGCAGTAAAAATGCAAACAAAACACACACTATGATAATATATTGCCATTAAATTTTGATTTAAAGCTTTCGTAACTGCAGGATTCATATTCTTGGTTCTTTCGGTAAAGTCACGTAGAAGGGAAATAATAAATAATAAAANTATAAAACAATAAAATTATCACGACGTTTCGACTGCAACCATCGTCAGGTGTGAAATCCACATCAAGAAAATTTGAAAAACCGCCACTTTTTCAAATTGAGAAAATTTGAAAAACCGCCACTTTTTAAATTTGTAAAATTTGAAAAACCGCCACTTTTTACATTTTTTTAAATAGAAAAACCGCCACTTTTTTTNAAAAAAAATTAATTGGAAAACAGCCACTTTTTAAAAAATTTAAATTTGAAAAACCGCCACTTTTTGAAAAAATTAAATTGGAAAAACCGCCACTTTTTAAAAAATTTAAATTTGAAAAACCGCACTTTTTCAATTTGAAAATTTGAAAAACCGCCACTTTTTTCAAATTTTCTTGCCGTGGATTTCACACCTGACGATGATTGCTTGTGTTGCAGTCGAAACGTCGTGAGAATTTGTATTGTTTAATATTTTCATTCTTTATTATTTCCCTTCTACGTCACTTTACCGAAAGAACCAATATTATAATATATTGGCATTGTTCTTGAAACTGATTGGTCCACACTAAGGGACGGCTTTCTTTGAGCCTCGACCCAATTGGTGCTGTACGCCAGGTCGCAAACGGGTTTTGATTCCTTACCCGTACCCGTACCCGGCCACACCAGGGTCGCAAACGGGTACCCGTACCCGGCCGTACCCGTACGGGTAGGGTACGGGTATCGGGTACCTGATTGCGACCTCTGGATGAAGCCATGTTGCAGGCGCGGGTGGGTTGATTCTAGGAACTTGAATTGTGAGAAGAGACAAGACGTTGGGAAATGAGTGACAAACGGTGACTCACCAGTGACTCACGGCCTACCCGTACCCGGCCGCACCAGGGTCGCAAACGGGTATCCGTACCCGGCCAGGTACGGGTAGCCGGGTATCGGGTAGGGTACGGGTATCGGGTACCCGGTTGCGACCTCTGCTGTGCGCCTTTTGGCGTCCTCTGGTCGAGCACTAATTGGGCCGAGGCTCAAAAGAAAGCCGTCCCTTGGTGTGAACCAATCAGTTTCAAGAACAATGCAACATTATCATCGCGTGTTTTTTTTGCATTTTGATCGCAGTATTGCGGTAATGCAAACATGATCCCTTGTATAAAGTGTCAGTTTTGGTGCCAGTTAAAAGGGTAAAACCTATTATATATTGCTACTAGCAAAGGAGGTCCCATAAGCTTTTGTTCGGCCGCATCGAGGGGCTAAACGGGCGCGGCACGGCTAGAGAAGAGATGGAGTGATGTGGTACAGGAGGACGTGGAGCTGAGTGGACTTGCCGATGACTGGTACCAGCGGTGTCAAGATTGGCCTTTTGGAGGCTTGTGGCCTCAAGTGCACTTGCCTGGCACAAGCGTCGTGGTGACGTCCCCGCGGTTGTTGTTGTGTGTGTGTGTCTAACGAGCGGAGCGCCGGGTGGCTAAAGCACAGCAAGTTGGCACAGTAGGGGGCACAGGTGGTGCATCAGCCAGTCATCTCGGTCATCTGCAGTCGACCCGTGGCACCTGCTGGGTCTGCCCCGTGACCTGCCAGCGGGCGTTCGACACTTCACGTGGCCTCAAGGTGCACTTGGCCTGGCACAAGCGTCGTGGTGACATCACCGCCACTTAGTGGCGAATGGCGGTTGTTGTTGTTTTTGTCATAAATCCTCGTAAAAAAGGCGTCAGTTTTGTTGCCAGACAAAAGGGGAAAAACCTATTATTATATTTCGGTACTGGCAAAGGAGGTCTAATGGTATAACACAGTCGTGTTAAGATGTCAAAATACCAAACGGAAACCTTTCGCACGGAGTCGTTTCGCTGCGTTGACCGCACGCCCGACTTGTCAGAACACGCAATAAAAAAACAAACACGCTCTGCTGGTCCTTGATGATGATGATGACGAATTGTCTTGAAACTGATTGGTCCACACCAGAGACAGCTTTCTTTTCTTGCCAAGGGCCATTTGGATATTCATATAACATCATTCGCGGGCCATACAACATTATCAACTTAAACATTCGCCTGTTACTTGATGCAGTTAATTTTAGCTGTGACGGTCCCACCTGATGACGGAGACTGTGTTGCCTCCGAAACGTCGTGATTTTATTATTTTATTTTATTTCTATCATTGCTTTTAGTAATCTTCTTAGTTCTTTCGGTAAAGTCACGTAGAAGGGAAGTAATAAATAATAGAAATAAAACATAATAAAACAATTCTCACGACGTTTCGGTCACAACGCAAGCAGCCGTCCTCAGGTGAAAACCAGGTCTATCGAGGCGACAGCGTTTTCACCTGAGGACGGCTGCTTGCGTTGTGGCCGAAACGTCGTGAGAATTGTTTTATGATGTTTTATTTTATTATTTTATTACTTCCCTTCTACGTGACTTTACCGAAAGAACCAAGAAGATGAATCCCTGCAGTCACGAAAGCTTTAAATTGCTTTTAGTAATTTTTTATTTTATTTTTACCTACGTAACTTTACCGAAAAAACCTAAGAATATAAATTCGCCTCTTATCTTTGGTCAAACGTTTCATTAACTCGCCCCTAACGCGATGGGCTGGAACTGCTTCCTTTTGGCGAGGCGTGTGATGATGTTAGAAGCTGGTGTTGATGATGTTGCTGCTACTCGCAACTGCTTTTCCAGGTTTGCTCCGAGATTTCTTGAATTTCGAGTCCATGCCAGCGGTTGCCTTGGCAGGGCCCAGACCCAAATGATTTCGCGGTCCTCATACAGCCCCGCGGAACTAACGTTCCTCACCCCAGCTTCAGAGCCGAGTCTCACTAACAGTGCTACACCAGGGGACAACGGCAAAAGGCGAACACCACAAAGACAATGCCACCCTCAGGACATTTATACAGCAGCAGGCGTCAGGGTCAGGGTCGAACCCACGACCTCCTGTAGACCAGGCGATGTAGTTAACATCTCCTAGCCACCGTGATGATGATGATGAGAGAGAGACACGCAAACTCCAAATATCCAGACATCGTCAGAGTCTGTATCGAACCCACGACGTCCTTTGGAGGCATACGCAATTAGGAAGTAACACTTACTACCCAGGCACAACAAATAAAACGTTGTCACACAAGCATTCCTTTTTTCGATTTAACGCTTTCGTGACTGCAGATTCATCTTCAAGTTGTGGCCGAAACGTTGTGAGAATTATTTTATTGGTTTATTTTTATTATTTTATTATTTCCCTTCTACGTGACTTTACCGAAAGAACCAAGAAAATGCATTCCTTTCCCCTGTCTCTCTCTCTCCCATTGTTGCAGGAACGCGCGCAAGTAAAGGACGGCAAAGACGCGAGGAGGAGGGTGGCCGAGTGGCCTTGGTCAACAATGAGATGGGAGCGAGCGACCGTTTCCCCAGGTACACACACAGGTACACACGCATAGGTACACACACAGGTACACACACAGGTACACACACATACAGGTACACACAGGTACACACNCACAGGTACACACACACAGGTACACACAGGTACACACAGATACACACGCATAGGTACACACACACACACAGGTACACACAGGTACACACGCATAGGTATACACACACACAGGTACACACAGGTACACACGCATAGGTACACACAAGTACACACAGGTACACACACAGGTACACACACACAGGTACAGTTACACACACACGTACACACATACACACAGGTACACACACAGGTACACACAGGTACACACAGGTACACACAGGTACACGCACAGGTACACACACACACACAGGTAGACACACAGGTACACACACACAGGTACAGACAGGTACACACACACAGGTACACACAGGTACACACAGAGGTAGACACACATACAGGTAGACAGACATACACAGGTAGACACACAGTTAGACACACACAGGTAGACACACACACTGGTTACACACACAGGTACACACACACAAGTACACACATACACACACACACACACACACACACACAGGTACACACACACAGGTACACACACACAGACACACACAGACACACACNCACACACACACACAGACACAGGTACACACACAGGTAGACACACACACAGATACACACACAGTTACACACACAGGCACACACACAGGTACACACGCACATACACACACAGGTACACACACAGGTCACACACACAGGCACACACAGGTAACACACACAGCACACACACAGATACACACACACACACNGATACACACACACAGACACACACACACAGGTACACACACACAGGTACACACAGGTGCACACACACACCGGTACACACACACACAGGTACACTCACACAGGTACACTCGCACAGGTACACACGCACAGGTACACACACACACACAGGTACACACACACACAGGTACACACAGGTACACACACACAGGTACACACACTACACACACACAGGTACACACACAGGTACACACACACAGGTACACACACACACACAGGTACACACACACACNCACACACACAGACAGGTACACACACACACAGGTACACACACAGGTACACACACAGGTACACACACACAGGTATACACACACAGGTACACACAGGTGCACACACACACCGGTACACACACACAGGTACACACACAGGTACACACACACCGACACACACACACAAAGGTACACACACACAGGTACACACACAGGTACACACACAGGTACACACACACAGGTACACACACACAGGTACACACACACACACACACACACAAAGGTACACACACACATACACACAGGTACACACACACACAGGTACACACACACACAGGAACACACAGGTACACTTCACCTACCTCCGCCTTCCGTCATGTCTTCTTCGTGTCTTCAGAATTACTGAAGATTTAGTTGACGATCCAGTTTGTATCTGTGTGGGTGTGTGGATGTGTAGGTGTGTGGGTGTGTGTGGGTGTGTGCGTGTGGTGTGGGTGTGTGTCTACCCCTGCATGGGTTTGTATACGTGTGTTAGTCTTCGTGTGTCTCTATGTGTGTGTGTCTCTGTGTGTGTGTGTCTATATGTGTGTGTGTTTCTATGTGTGTGTGTATGTGTGTGTGTCTATCNGTGTGTGTATCTATGTGTGAGTCTGCGTCTCTCTTTGTGTGTGTCTCTCTAAGTGTGTGTCTGTGTGTGTGTCTCTACGTGTGAGTCTGTGTGTCTCTCTCTGTGCGTGCCTCTTCGTGTGAGTCTGTGTTTGTGTCTCTACGTGTGAGTGTGTGTGTGTATCTACGTGTGAGTGTGTGTGTGTGTGTGTCTACGTGTGAGTGTGTGTGTCTCTACGTGTGTCTCTACGTGTGAGTGTGTGTGTCTCTGCGTGTGAGTGTGTGTGTCTCTACGTGTGAGTCTGTGTGTCTCTACGTGTGTGTCTACGTGTGAGTGTGTGTGTGTCATTTTCCACACCCCCACACCCCCACCCACCACCACCACCTCCCCTCGGGAACTTACGTAGCTTTTCTTTGTGAGCGACATCTGCGAATCTAAATCTACACACGAAGACAAAGATCCCCCGTATAGCCTTAACAGACTGTAGGGGCAAGTGCTGTTAGCGAGCTCCTATGAAGGCCGGCACGGCACACGAGGGGGTGGGTGGCCAGCACCACGCCCGGCCGCCTTTGTCTCCCCAGTGGCAATGTTTACTACACAATGCACCAGGTACTCATTTGAGGCTGAGTCGACACACACAGATACACAAGCACAGACCCATACACAGACATCACCACAGGTAAACACAGATACACATATACAAAGACAAAGACCCCCGTATAGCCTGTAACAGACTGTAGGGGCAAGTGCTGTTAGCGAGTAGCACCTATGAAGGCCGGCACGGCACACGAGGGGTGGGTGGGTAATGCCAGTACCACGCCCGGCCGCCTTTGTCTCCCATTGCTGGCGTTTAATACACGCAACACACCAGGTACTCGTGTTTTTAAAGGCTGAGTCGACCTAGGGGAGGCCAGAAACCGGTTCATAGCGCACCGCGCTAACCACTGCATTTCCGCTCCCCACGCGCATACTTACACACACACGTGTTGACACACACACACACGTGTTGACACTCACACACACGTGTTGACACACGTGTTGTCACACACGCACACACGCATGGGCATGCACGCACACACGCACTGTCACACGCACACACACGGGCACACGCACGCATTGGCGCACACACGCACTGGCACACACACGCACTGGCGCACACACACACACGCACTGGCACACACACGCACTGGCACACACACGCACTGGCGCACACACACACGCACTGGCACACACACGCACTGACACACACACACACGCACTGGCACACACACGCACTGACGCGCACACACACACACGCACTGGCACACACACGCACTGGCACGCCGGTTACGCAACGCCACTCACCCGCTCGCGCCCGTGAGTGGAGAAGCCCTTGAGGGCAATATAATGGCATCTCCAGCTGATGACATCAGTGTGTGTGTCAGCGTGTGTGTGTCTCAGCGTGTGTGTCAGTGTGTGTGTGTCAGTGTGTGTGTCAGTGTGTGTGTGTGTGTCAGTGTGTGTCAGTGTGTGTGTGTGTCAGTGTGTGTGTCAGTGTGTGTGCCAGTGTGTGTCAGTGTGTGGCATCACCAGCTGATGCCATCACCAGGTGAACATTTAATGACTCGCAGTCTGACCACATTCTGCCTGGGAGGTGTGTCAGTGTATGTGTCAGTGTGTGTGTGTGTCTGCGTGTGTGTGTCAGTGTGTGTGTCAGTGTGTGTCAGTGTGTGTGTCAGTGTGTGTGTAAGCGTGTGTGTCAGCGTGTGTGTCAGCGTGTGTGTCAGCGTGGTCCAGCAAAAACAACCCCCTACCTCCTCATGGTGCCGGACGGCAACGCTGTGGTGGCAGTGCCCTGGGAGAGTGCCAATGTAGATCGGCCTTTCCCTTCATGGTGTCTGTAACCACCACAGCGGCCAAATGGGGGCTCTGGACGGGTGCGAGGGGCTGGTAACCCCTCCACCTTCAATTAGTTACCACTAAACTACGCACTAAGCTGGGCAGTGTGCTCATGACCGGAACCGGTTTGGCAGCAGAGGTCTCACTCTGAATCAGTCGAGCGGCATTATCTTTTCATCGGTTATGTAACGCTGTGTGGAAGCTACCTGGTCTGTCGCTCCGCACGAAGCTTCAGGTCTTCTCGGCCACGGTTATTCCCTCCTTCTCTACACTTGCGTAACGTGGACCCCCCTAGTGGAACATCTTCGCCGGTTGGAAACATTTAGGCTGGCCTGCCTACGATCCGTCCTGGGTTTAACCACGCTGGATTGTGTGAGGAGCTCACAAATCCTCGAAAGATCTGGACAAAGTCCCATCAGTGAGCTCCTCCATCAGGCAAGGCTGCGTTGGCTGGGTCATGTAGCCCGCATGCCCAGCCACCGCATGCCTAAACAGCTTTTGTTCGGCCGCATCGAGGGGGCTAAACGGGCGCGGCACGGGCTAGAGAAGAGATGGAGTGATCTGGTACAGGAGGAAGTAGAGCTGAGTGGACTTGCCGATGAACGGTACCAGCGATGTCAAGATTGGCCTTTGTGGAGGCTTGTGGCCTCAACGTGCACCTAGCCTGGCACAAGCGTCGTGGTGACGTCCCGCGGTTGTTGTTGTGTGTGTGTGTCAGTGTGTGTGTCAGTGTGTGTGTGTCAGTGTGTGTGTGTCAGTGTGTGTGTCTGCGTGTGTGTGTCAGCGTGTGTGTGTGTCAGTGTGTGTGTCAATGTGTGCGAGTTTGCGTCGACCGTAGCTACGTAAAGCCGGCCAGGAGCGGTTTTGGCTTTTCACGGCCACTGACATTGTGCGGTCGTGAACCCGGAATGGAACTGGGGCTTCGTAACCCCAGTTGCGCAGAAACACACACACACAACACACACACACACCAACACACACACACAGACACATTCACACACACACAAACACACACACACACACACACACACACCAACAAACACAAACACACACACACACAAACACACACACACCAACACACAAACACAGACACAAACACACAAACGCACACACACCAACACACCAACACACAAACACACGTGTACATACACAAACACAGACCAGGTGCACATGTTGACTNCTGTGCCAGGCNAGGTGCAGGAGTTCACACAGACCCAGNTGCCTTGACTGCTGTACCAGGCTACGTGCAGGAGGTCACGGNACAGACCCAGGTGCCATGGGTTTACTCTGTGCCAGGCAGGTGCAGGAGTTCACACAGACCCAGGTGCCACGGGTTGACTCTGACCAGGCACATACGTGCAGGAGGTCACACAGACCCAGAGGTGCATGGGTGTNANCTGAGAGACTGGTAGATGCANCAGCTGTACCCCTTACTGTGCACAATTTCCTCACACACACACACANTCTAGTATACACAATTACTCATACGTAACGCATACCGTAGGNAGACAAAGATCCCCCGTATAGCCTTAACAGATTGTAGAGGCAAGTGCTGTTAGCGANCACCTATGAAGGGNATGTGGCCANCACCACGCCCGACCGCCTTTGTCCCCCCAGTGGCATACATACCNCACCGGTACTCATTNAGGCCGAGATCNACCTAGGGGCAGGCCCAGACCGGCAGATAANCGTCACCGNTGTTGGCCGTACGGGAACGAACTCGGGNGTTACANCGCANNGTAGACGCATAACGCACATGACACCACACTCCCCACTTTCACAAACACACACAGACACATACATACCCACATGTACACACAGACACATACATACACACATGTACACACAGACACATACATACCCACATGTACACACAGACACATACATACACACATGTACACACAGACACATACATACCCACATGTACACACAGACACATACATACACACATGTACACACAGACACATACATACACACATGTACACACAGACACATACATACACACATGTACACACAGACACATACATACACACATGTACACACAGACACATACATACACACATGTACACACAGACACATACATACACACATGTACACACAGACACATACATACACACATGTACACACAGACACATACATACACACATGTACACACAGACACATACATACACACATGTACACACAGACACATACATACACACATGTACACACAGACACATACATACACACATGTACACACAGACACATACATACACATACGCACGCACTAACGCGCATAGCACATTCTCTAAACACACCCAAGTTTCACCGCTCACCAAGCTATTTTCTCCTGACCAATAATTAATTAACTCAATTAAATCACGACGTTTCTTAGGCAAAACAAGCTTCCGTCTTCAGGTGGAACCGTTACAGCCAAAGTTGCTGTAGCACGCGAAATGTCGTGATTTAATTGAGTTGTTTTATTTATTTTTTTTACCGACGTGACTTTACCGCACAAACCAAAGATATCACTGGCAACAGTCTGGAAAGGTTTCCAACGTTTTTTAAGGTAATTTTGGGGTGCTGATTCCAAATCTGGCATCAGTTTTTGTCTATCACATCAGGTTTTTGAGATATCAAATATTGCATTTTCAATAAAAACTGCGGAAGAAAANTATTAAATAAATGTGGATATCTACATAAAATTATATTATAAACACACTATCCTAAAATACAGCACCATATTTTAACACTAAAGCAGTCACTGACTCGCAACAACTTGCAATCATAAGCGAGTTAATTTCGGGTAAAATCAATTAAAACGGGGTATGCCGATAGCATAAAATGAGATGTGATAGAGCAAATCTGAGATCAGATTTGGAATCAGCACCCTGAAATTAGTCTAAAACAGTGTAATACAACAAAAAGCGAAACCCTGACCACTTAGCAAATAAAAAAACAATACGAACAAAAAAATTAATACATAATAACGAGAAAAAAATATGTACGCATGACAAGAAAATGAAAATCGCAGAGAAAATAAATTAAAATAAATGAACCAATTCGTTCTCATGAATGGGAGTTGGACCAAGATCCAACTGTAGGATCACAGAGCTGGGAAAAGTTATGAAAGCTTTCGTGACTGCAGGGATTCATCTTCTTGGTTCTTTCGGAAAAGTCACGTAGAAGGGAAATAATAAAATAATTAAAATTTACTTGTTTATTATTTTCCTTCTACGTGACTTTACCGAAAGAACCAAGAAGATGGTAGGAACCTCCTGGTTACACAGGGGATTATTGTGTCCGTCCGTCGTGCATCAAAAAATGGGAGGGGTGGAGCTGGGTGCAGAGGGAGGGTGGGAGGGGCTGGGTGGGGAGGGGCTGGGTGGAGAGGGAGGTGGGGAGAGGCTGGGTGGGAGGGAGGGCTGTGTGAGGAGGGTGGGGCTGGGTAGAGAGGGAGGTGGGGAGGGCTGGGTGGGAGGGTGGGGCTGGGTGGGAGGTGGGGGGAGGGTGGGGAGGGCTGTGTGGGGAGGGGCGGTGGGGTGGGAGGAGGGCTGGGTGGGGAGGGTGGGCTGGGTGGGGAGGGAGGGGCTGGGTGGGAGGGTGGGGAGGGGTTATACATGAATTCGCCACCGAACCTACGGAACTTTGAAATCACCATTGACGAATTAATTTCTTCAAAACTTAAATTTTTCCATTTAAAGCTTGTGACTGCAGGGATTCATCTTCTTGGTTCTTTCGGTAAAGAACTGCTTCCTCTTCTTGTTGTTGTCGTGTGTCTAGTCTGTTGTCCCCCCCCCCCCCCCNATTGGCGAGCTCGGCTACGTACGGCGCGAAAGAAGTCACACGTGCCCACAGTCCACCTCTGCGACCTCTGCGTTGCCCCTGCGGGAAGGGCTTTGCCCGGTGCCGCGTGAAGCCGAGTGCGGGACCTGTAGCGTGCGATGTTATAAAGGGGCTCTAAATGGAATAAAAAAACACGTAAATATTAAAACACGTAAATGTTTAACTTGCACAGTAAAGTAATGGCATGTTTTTTTTTACTCGCTATACGGCCAGTATCTCGGCCTCGCTGTGCGCTGCGTTGCAGAGCGAGCCGAGTAGGTAACCTCGCGTCTCCAATAAACCCTCAGAGCCAGGGTGAACATCTGACTCCGAACGTCATTTATTGAAATTGAACGAGAGGTAAAACTGGTAAGAAACAGCACAGATAGAGCATCTGTTAATACCCATAAACACCAAAACAATGAATAAACACCTCAGCAACATTGTCTTATGAATGAGACATTTTGTTATTGCAAGTTTAAATCCACTTACTCGATTACGGTAACAGTCACAACAAGGCAAGCTGCAGGCTTTATTGTCAACTAGGCCCCGCATTCATCGTAACAATTTAACAGCATTATAAAGGTCCTAACATTATAACAACATTATAAAGGTCCTTCTAACATTATAGCAACATTGCCAATATTACAAGAACACAAACGAACTTACAGACAATGCTTCCCAAAGTCCCACAACGGACAACTACGGCTGGCTTCACGGAGCCACGATGTGTGCCGCCATCTTGAATTAAGCCTGTAATGGCCGACGCCCACGTGGTTCAACAGAAATCTAAAATCGCAACTTCCTGGTCACGTGACCACCCCAGCATCAAAAACAGGAAATTCCTGTGTACACACGACCCACATCTGTCCCATGCACCAGGAGACTGCTCAGAACAATGCTTGACTCAGGGAGGAGGACGCCCCTGCCATGCATAGTCCCATGGGATGTTGGCTACCAACAACAAGGCAACTCCTACGACTAATTGGGAATGGGACGCAAGCGTAGGATTGATCACCCTGTCGCTGGCCGCATTTGGGGAGGGTGTATAGTGTGAAAGGCCGAAACACCCTCGGAACCAAAGGTACACTACTGACGATGCGCTCCCCAAATGTCACCAGGCTCGCTGTTCATGAACTCTTGGAAGTGCTTGCACAAAGTAGTAACATCTCATCCTGTGTTCTTGGAATCTGCCGTAGGCAAGACACTTGCCGTGAGGCAGAACAGCCAGTAATAAGACAAATGTAGTACAGTCGTTAAAGTCGAGCGGTATAGTACTATACTACAAGTGCAGAATCACTACCGGAATTGACACTTGAAGCATTTATCGCGGGGGTTGAGTGGCCTGTACCACTACATGTGTAGTAGTAGCTACTACTACACGTGTAGTAGTAGTAGCTACTACACATGTAGTAGTAGTAGTAGTAGTACTACAACTACTACACGTGTAGTAGTAGTAGTAGTAGTAGCTACTACTACTACATGTGTAGTGTAGCTACTACACTACTACTACTACATGTGTGTAGTTACTACTACACATGTTAGTACTACATGTGTAGTAGTAGCTACTACTACACATGTAGAGTTGTACTACTACATGTGTAGTAGTAGCTACTACTACACATGTAGTAGTATAGTAGTAGCTACTACTACACATGTGTGTAGTAGCTATACTACTANACGTGTGTAGTACTACTACTACTACTACTACACATGTGTAGTAGTATACTACTACTACACGTGTGTAGCTACCTACTACTACACGTGTAGTAGTGTNTACTACTACTACACGTGTGTAGTACTACTACTACTACGTGTGTAGCATGTGTAGTAGTACTACATGTGTGTAGTAGCTACTACTACACGTGTGTAGTAGTAGTAGCTACTACTACACGTGTATAGTACATGTGTAGTACATGTGTAGTACATGTGTAGTAGTAGCTACTGCACGTGTAGATACTACATGTGTAGTAGCTACTACATACTACATGTGTAGCTACTACTACATGTGTACATGTGTACATGTGTAGTACATGTGTAGTACATGTGTAGTACATGTGTAGTACATGTGTAGTAGTAGCTGCTTGTCCTACTCGGATAATCCACCACTGGCCGTGCTCAAAGAGCCACGCCGGGTACCCCCGCCCCCGCCCCCNCCCCCCCCGCCCCCCCCCCCCGCCCCCCCGCCCCCCCCCCCCCGCCCCCCGCGTTGCGACATCGACCGACGCGCGTGACGCGTGTGACGCCAGGGCCCCGCTCGTCACGTGCTCGTCACGCGGCTGCTGACGCGCGATTTTGCATCGCAGCTCCGGGTAGTCTCGTTCCGCGGGCTTGTTCATCTCTGACGTGGCTGGGAGGGGGAAGTGTGGAAACAGCGTGCGTGCTGTTTCTAGCCTGTCCAACAATGGGTGGGGTGGGGGGGNCTGTGGGGGGGGGCTGAGTGGGTGGGGGGGTTAAGTGTGTGGTTATGTGGCTGAGTGAGTGGTTGAGTGGGTGGGCAGATGAGTGAGTGTGTGGGTGGGTGAGTGTGTGGTTAGGTGGGTGAGTGGGTGATTGAGTGTGTGGTTATGTGGGTGAGTGAGTGAGTGGTGGTTGAGTGTGTGGTTAGGTAGGTGAGTGTTTGAGCGAGTGGTTAGGTGGTGAGTGGTGGTTGAGTGCGTGGTTAGGTGGTGAGTGGGTGTTTGAGTGTGTGGTTAGGTGGGTGAGTGGGTGATTGAGTGTGTGGTTAGGTGCGCGAACGAGTGAGTGAACGACCGAGAAGCTGGTTCGTGCGTGTGCGACTTCTGCCCTTCACTGTTTGCCATCTCCCCCCCCCGCTCCCCCCCCGCTCCCCCCCCCGCTCCCCCCCCCGCTCCCCCCCNGCTCCCCCCTTTCAACTATGAAGTCGCTCACCCACAACCGGCACCTACAACACGGGCTGCCCAACATTCTGGCTGAACTTGTGACCACGTGCGTTGGCACCTCTCCATTGGCTGCTCGCCGAGCCGTCCGAATGGGGGTAACATCGGGGCGCGACCGCCCGGGGCCCNGCGCTTTGGGGGCAGGGTGGGGGTACAGACTTCGACCTCCGTCACGGTGTGAGATGTAATACTTCTGGTTTTGCCCCACCCCTCCCAACACAGCGTGGAGTTTGCCCCGGGCCCCGCAAGCCCACTATGGGGGGGGGGGATGCCCTGTCTGGCAGTCTGGATGCGAGGAGAGTTCAAGACTCTCCTCCTCCTGCTCCACCACCTACACGAGCCTCTCCATGATGCTGCTCCCTCATCTCGCAGCCTGGGCGCCACGGTGGCTGGGAGATGTTCACTACCTCGCCTGGTGTACAGGAGGCCGTGGTTCGATCCGGACCCTGACACCTGCTGTATATTTGGAGTTTGCGTGTCTCTCTCATCATCATCACGGTGGCTAGGAGATGTTAACTCCCTCGCCTGGTATACAGGAGGTCGTGGGTTCGATCCGGACCCTGACACCTGCTGTATATTTGGAGTTTGCGTGTCTCTCTCATCATCATCACGGTGGCTAGGAGATGTTAACTACCTCACCTGGTACGCAGGAGGTCGTGGGTTTGATCCCCTGACGCCTGCTGTATATTTGGAGTTTCGTGTCTCTCTCTCATCATCACGGTGGCTAGGAGATGTTAACTACCTCGCCTGGTCTACAGGAGGTCGTGGGTTTGATCCCGACAGTGACCCTGCTGCTGTATATTTGGAGTTTTAGCATCTCTCTTTCTCCCCGTGGATGCGTGGATTTTTCGCCGTTCATAGTAGCTCAGTGGGGTCTTACTTATATATATTTTTAATGTAGTTCACATCTACAGGAAGTTCTTCCTCCCTCCTCCCCCCCTCCGTGTGTCCCCACGAGAGGATTTCGGCCGTGCGAATCTGGCTCGCTGTGCGATCAAGACACAGCGTGTCAACCCATAGCGTGTCAACCCATAGCGTGTCAACCCATAGCATGTCCACCCATAGCGTGTCCACCCATTGCGTGTCAACCCATTGCTGTGTCAACCCATACCGCGTCATCCCATATGGTTTATCCCATATTCTTGTACAGGTAAATTGAGTGTGTTCAGGTCCATACGGTAAAAAAGAATAAATTGTCTTAAATTTTGATTTAAAGCTTTCGTGACTGCAGGGATTCATATTCTTGATTGCTTGTGTTGCAGTCGAAACGTCGTGAGAATTTTAATTTGTATAATTTTTTTATTTCCCTTCTACGTGACTTTACCGAAAGAACCAAGATTAATAAATTGTCTATTCGTTTGTGTTTCTCCCTTGCGATGAAACTTTCTAGGATGAACGTTGAGATGTATAAGGAGCACGCGGTGACCAACAAGGTGTGAATTGGTCTGCAATAAGGCAAGGCCACTGACAAGGGTCCATACTGTTAGTTTTTTAGGTAAAGTCACGGAGGTAAAAATGAAATTAAAATTAATAAAAGTAAAAAATCACGACGTTTTGGAGGGTACACACGTCTCTGTCATCAGGTATCAATACAGCAAATCTGTGTAAAATTGTGTATCAATACAGCAAATCTGGCTGTGACGGTCCTACCTGATGATGAAGACTTGTGTTGCCTCCGAAACGTCGTGATTTTTTATAATTTTATTTTATTAATTTTAATTAATTTTTACCTACGTGACTTTACCGATAAAACTAACAGTATGGATCCTTGCAGTCACGAAAGCTTCAAATCTAGAATCACTGACAAGGGCTTGACAGGCGTGGGATTCTACGCCGGCTTTTATGTAACGTCGCCCGATTTGCGTCTTGCACAGGGCGAGGTCATCAACAATGTGGGTGGGGGGGGGGTGGGGGGGGTCACTCAAATTCACGTGACCCCGGCGTTTGGTGGGCGAACGTCACCGGCGCGGGACGTCGAACTGGCGTCGTCGTCGTCGACGGCTACCGACTTTGCTCAACCACGTGGCGGTCGCCATTTTTTTTTTGCGCCGCCATTGTTCGTTGAGCTCGAACAGGAGATGAGAGGGTCTTGAGCGCCCTCTGCTGTCGGATTCTTCGGGACGTTTATTTATTCATTCTTATTTGGAGCTTTCGTGACTGCAGGAATTACTCTTTGGTTGTTTGGTAAAGTCACGTATAAAGATAAAATAATAAATTAAATAATAGCATACTACGACGTTTCGATTGCAACACAAGCAATCATCATCAGGTATAAAAGAAATAGCAACAAAAATCTAACCAGAAAATTATAGACAGACATATAAGCAGACAGATACCACAAAGACACACAGAGAGAGAACACACATCGGCACACAGAGGCCGATGTGTGACTTTACCGAAAGAACCAAAGAGTTATTTATTCATTTATTTTCACTCCGTTCGGCTTGAAAAGTCCAGTCGAGGCCCTCCCCCCCAACCTCGGAGAGGCTCGGGATTTTAAGTGGCCCCCTCGGATGGTGGCCTCAGAGATGTATCTCCCTCGCCTGGTCTGCAGGAGGCCGTCGTGGGCGAGGTAGTTAACATCTCCTAGCCACCGTGATGATGATGATGATGACGAGAGAGACACGCAAACTCCAAATATACAGCAGCAGGCGTCAGGGTCGGGTCGAACCCACGACCTCTTGTACACCGGCGAGGTAGTTAACATCTCCTAGCCACCGTGATGATGATGAGAGAGAAAGAGACACGCAAACTCCAAATATACAGCAGGCGTCAAGGTCGGGGTCGAACCCACGACCTCCTGTGTACCAGGCGAGGTAGTTAACATCTCGCCAGTGATGATGATGAGAGAGAGAGACACGCAAACTCCAAATATACAGCAGCGTCGGGTCGAACCCACGACCTCCTGTGTACCAGACGAGGTAGTTAACATCTCCTAGCCACCGTGATGATGATGAGAAAGTGACATGCAAACTCCAAATATACAGCAGCAGGCGTCAGGGTCGGATAAACCCACGACCTCCTGCGTACCAGGCGAGGTAGTTAGCATCTCCTAGCCACCGTGATGATGATGAGAGAGAGAGACACGCAAACTCCAAATATACAGCAGCAGGCGTTAGGGTCGGATAAACCCACGACCTCCTGTGTACCAGGCGAGGTAGTTAACATCTCTAGCCACCGTGATGATGAGAGAGAGAGAGACACGCAAACTCCAAATATACAGCAGCAGGCGTCAGGTCGATAGAACCCACGACCTCCTGTGTACCAGGCGAGGTAGTTAACATCTCCTAGCCACCGTGATAATGATGAGAGACGCAAACTCCAAATATACAGAGACGAGGTAGTTAACATCTCCTAGCCACCGTGATGATGATGACGAGAGAGACGCAAACTCCAAATATACAGCAGCAGGCGTCAGGGTCGGGGTCGAACCCACGACCTCCTGTGTACCAGGCGAGGTAGTTAGCATCTCCTAGCCACCGTGATGATGATGAGGAGACACGCAAACTCCAAATATACAGCAGCAGGCGTCAGAGTCGGGTCGAACCCACGACCTCCTGTGTACCAGGCGAGGTAGTTAACATCTCCTGGCCAGCATGGCGCCCGGTAGTGAGATGGACCCCCACCACCGTCCCACCGCCAGTGAGGTCATCATGACGTCACGGTGCTAGGCTTCGCCCCGCCCCCACGTCACCTGGTCCCTGCGATTGGACATTGAGCCCGGCGGACTTCGTGCCGAGTGGACGTAGGGTTGGACACACTCTCGCGCGGGCTTTTGCCGTGAGCGCCACTCACGCGACGAGATCTCACGCGGCACTGAAGTGGGAGCGCCACATTCTCCACAACTCGCCTTTAGACAAGGTCACAGGTGTACACACACACACATACACACGTGTACACACATACGCGTGTACGTACACACATACATACACAGGTGTGCATATACACACACACAGGTCTACATATACACACACACAGGTGTACATACACACACAGGTGTGCATATACACACACACATACACAGGTACATATACACACATACACAGGTACATATAGTACGTGCACTGCACAGAAACGATAGGGGAGCATACACACATTTACGCACAGGTGCATACGCAGGATTGTATGCGTGCACAGGCCCTCCTTAACAATTCACACACCGCACTACACACACACATCTGTACTATATATAGACACAGACACACACACGCACACATCTGTTCACAGGGCAAATGCTTTTACCAAGAACCTAACACCTACACACACGCAACACCTGCACATATATACACACACACACGCACAGGTACACACACGCACAGGTACACACACGCACAGGTACATACACACACGCACAGGTAGACACACACACTCGCACAGGTACATACACCCACGCACAGGTACATACATACACGCACAGGTACACACACACGCACAGGTACACACACACGCACAGGAACACACACACACAGGTACACACACGCACAGGTACACACACACACGCGCACGTACACAACCTGCACGCACAGGTGAGCTCATCTTGGATCCATGGAGCACACCTGGTTCGTGATACCTTTGGTCTGGGCTACACTCGCAGGTGAGTGATAGAGGGGACAGGCGAGACGCGGTGAGACGCGGGTACAGGTGAGGCAGGCAGAGGGAGGTCAAGGCTAGACAGGTGTGTGGCGAATTTAACTTACGGGAAATGTTTTATGCCGAACTAGAGCACAGTTTCCCCGGATAAGGAACGTCTGACCTAAGGTCAAGATCTCTCCAGTAGAGGCGAAGGGTTTTACTCTGCTGGTGGGGATAGTGGGTGGAGGGGAGTGGAGTGAGATGAGAGGGGCAGGAGAGTGCGTGGAGGGGAGTGGAGTGAGATGAGAGGGAGAGGTAGGAGAGTGCGTGGAGGGAGTGGAGTGAGATGAGAGGCAGGAGAGTGCGTGGAGTGGAGTGAGATGAGAGGGAGAGGCAGGAAAGAGCGTGGAGGGGGAGTTAGATGAGAGGGAGAGGCAGGAGAGTGCGTAGAGGGGAGTGGAGTGAGATGAGAGGGAGAGGCAGGAGAGAGCGTGAGGGGAGTGGAGTTAGATGAGAGGGGAGAGGCAGGAGAGTGCGTAGAGGGGAGTGGAGTGAGATGAAAGGGGAGAGGCAGGAGAGTGCGTGGAGGGAGTGGAGTGAGATGAGAGGGGAGAGGCAGGAGAGTGCGTGCAGGGCAGTGAAGTGAGATGAGAGGGGAGAGGNAGGAGAGTGAGTGGCAGGGAGTGACGAGTGAGTGGAGTGGAGTGAGATGAGAGGGAGGAGAGTCGTGGAGGGAGTGGAGCGAGTGAGAGTGAGAGAGCGTGAGGGGAGTGGAGTGAGATGGAGGCAAGAGATGCGAGGGAGTGGAGTGAGAGAGAGGGGAGAGGGGAGTGCGAGGGAGTGGAGTGAGATGAGAGGGAGGAGAGTGAGTGGAGGGANTGAGTGAGGAAGGGGAGAGGNAGGAGATGCGAGGGNAGTGGAGTGAGATGAGAGGGAGAGTAGGAGAGTGTTTGGAGGGAGTGGAGTGAGATGAGAGGGATGGAGTGAGCTGAGAGGTAGGAGAGCGAGTGAGTGACTGGAGTGGAGTGAGAGGAGTGAGCGAGTGGAGTGAGTGGAGTGGAGTGAGTGGAGTGGAGTGAGCGGAGTGAGCGAGTGAGTGAGTGGAGGGGAGTGGAGTGAGTGATGAGATGAGAGAGGTAGGAGAGTGAGTGGAGGGGAGTGGAGTGAGAGGAGAGGGGAGTGGAGTGAGATGAGAGGGAGGGAGTGAGTGAGTGAGAGGAGTGAGTGAGTGGGAGCGAGTGGAGTGGAGTGAGCGAGTGGAGTGGAGTGAGGGCTGCTTCTCTTGTGCTTTGCAGGACCGTGGCAGGAGTCGTGGTCATTCAGCCGCCCTTCAATCCGATCCAGACCGTGAACAGGGACGTTCTTTTCAACGTCAGTTACTCCGGGAATCAGGCCGACCCACAGATCACGTGGACGTTCAAAAACAACATCGCTCAATGGAAATCCGGCAACTTGAGCAATAACGTCGTGAGTTTACGAATCACACTCTTTGGTTGTTTATATAATTTTGGGGGTTTTACCGACGTGGCGAGGACGCCTCGCAAAACGGTGCACGCGAAAGATGAAATCGGCAACCTCTCTGCGTGCAGTTCAGTGCCGGATGAAGCTAAGTCAGAGGTCGCAACCGGCTACCCGTACCCGGCTACGGGTACCCGTTCGAGTGCGGGTACGGGTAGGCCGTGAGTCACTGGTGAGTCACCGTTTGTCACTCATTTCCCAACGTCTTGTCTCTTCTCACAATTCAAGTTCCTAGAATCAACCCATCCGCGCCTGCAACGTGGCTTCATCCCAGAGGTTGCAATCGGTACCCGTACCCGTACCCTACCCGTACCCGGCTACGGGTAGCGGCCGGGTACGGGCAGGTACAGTACGGGTAAGGAATCAAAACCCGTTGCGACCTTTGAGCTAAGTGCGGGGTCTGTAGCGTTTGCTGTTTTAAATGTGCCCTAAAAATAAACTTACCTATTAAAAACATAAATGTTTAACTTGCACAGTAAAGTAATTGTTTTGTTTTGCTTTACGGCCAGATAATACAAATCGCGAACCTTAACACCCGGTCGTTCGTTAAAGTCGAAGGCGGTATAGTACTATAGTAATAGAGCAAGTGCAGAATCACTGAATCGGAATTTATAGCTTGAAAGCGTTTAGCGTGGGTCCCTTAAAGTGCGGGGCCCGTAGCTACTACACGTGTAGTAGTACTACTACATGTGTAGTAGTGTAACTACTACATGTGTAGTAGCTACTACATGTGTAGTATGTGTAACTACTACATGTGTAGTAGCTGGCTAACTGAGCGAGGCCCGAGGTGTCTGTCTCTGGGGTCAGTGGGTCATCTCTGGGTCAGTGGGTCATCTCTGGGGTCATCCCTCCGTGGTTGCCCCCGTAACCCCCCCGCCCCTCCATTTGCGTTGTCCGGCTGCCGCAGACTCACTCCGCCTACAACGGACGCGTTGAGCCGTACTCCAACGGCTCTCTGCTCCTCAAGAGCGTGTCGCTCTCCGACGCCGGCTCTTACACCGTCCGCATCTTGGACTTCGTCTCGGCGGACGGAGTGGCGGTCATCCGGCTCGACGTTTACGGTAAGCGACGGGTCGTGCTGCGCGCACGACGTGGCTGGGAGGGCGGCGAGTTCTAGACAATTTAAGCGGCACAATACAATCCGTGCCCCCCCCCTCCCCCCCCGAAAACGTTTGCTTTTAACATCGTGGCCGACCGCGGAGGTGATCCGGTCAGCTGACGGCTGGCTCGCCAACTTTGTACAGCGCGGTGGCAAGGGGATGTTGACTACCTCTACCACGTGTTTTAGAGTATTTGGCGGCGACACATTTCCACGCGATGAGATNGTAGATGCCGCCAAGAGCGTTGAGTTACCACAGTCGTGGGGCCTAGGACAGTGTGTCATAGGGTCTCGGCTGACATAGTTGAAAGGAATATATTGAGGTGTGAGGGGAGGGAAGTAGAGTGAGATGAGAGGTAGGAGAGTGCATGGAGGGGAGTGGAGTGAAATGAGAGGGAGGAGAGTGCGTGGAGGGAGTAGAGTGAGATGAGAGGGAGGAGAGTGCGTGGAGGGGAGTGAGTGAGATGAGAGGGGAGAGGTAGGAGAGTGCGTGGAGGGGAGTAGAGTGAGATGAGAGATGAGAGGTAGGAGAGTGCATGGAGGGGAGTGGAATGAGATGAGAGGTAGGAGAGAGCGTGGAGGGGAGTGGAGTGAGATGAGAGGTAGGAGAGTGCGTGGAGGGGAGTAGNGTGAGATGAGAGGGAGAGGCAGGAGAGTGCGTGGAGGGGAGTGGAGTGAGATGAGAGGGAAGAGGCAGGAGAGTGCGTGAAGGGAGTGGAGTGAGATGAGAGGGAGAGGCAGGAGAGTNCGTGGAGGGGAGTAGAGTGAGATGAGAGGTGAGAGATAGGAGAGTGCGTGGAGGGGAGTAGAGTGAGATGATAGGGAAGAGGTAGGAGAGTGCGTGAAGGGGAGTGGAGTGAGATGAGAGGGGAGAGGCAGGAGAGGCGTGGAGGGAGTGGAGTGAGATGAGAGGGAAGAGGTAGGAGAGTGCATATCTCGCGTCTTTTTCTTTCCTCGTCGCTTCCTCCCCAGGGCTTGTGGGAGCGATCAACGTCATTCCGGCGACCTCGAACGGACCGGGGTGTTGGCAGTAATCCCTTAGATCAATAGTGGAGAACGAACACCGCAAACAGTGGAATCACGTCTCGCATCGCTCAATGAAATCGAGACACGAGCGCTGGCTCGGTGAGTCTTCGATTTTTGTTTTTTTNATTGTTTTTTTATTTTACTTTACCGCGCATAACGTGTGATCGTAGACCTGCCACTGTTCTTGAAAATGTGCGTGACAAGTCACGTGCTGATTTTTAATTTTGCTGAAACTGAAAAACATTTGCTCCGTTTATCCCCAATCCACGTGATTGCTCTACAGTACAGTAGTTTCCATATCTTCACAACAGTGGTTTTGAGGCTTTCCTGCGGAAACAAATCGTAAAATGAAATTCCAGCAGCTGCTCGTGGGCTCTCCCAAATTGCTTGCGCGTTCTGTGCTGCAGATTCACAATTTCTACCGTAACCGTGTCACGCTGCACTCCAACGGCTCCCTGCTCCTCAAAAACGTCGCCTTGAGTGACAGCGGCTCTTATGGGGTCGTCTTGGTGGACAACAAACAGCCGGATGGCAGAGCCAGTGTCAAGCTGACGTATACGGTAAGCAACGGATTTCCTTACATCTGTAATAAAGCTCGTTGAGACGACTTCTGGAATCCGTCTTTTATTCTACTTGTATACAGCTTTTCCTTCACGCTGCTGACAGGCAGCATGAGAGGGACAGACAGAGAGAGAGACGCACTGCCACGTGGCAACCCGGAGCCCTGCTTCCGCGTGGCCCCTTTCCTCTGTTCGTTCCCGTTCTGACCACGTGTCGTTCGTCTCCACCCCTATTTAATACCCGGGTCACGTGGTACGTTTCCCCCAATCCTGGTTAGCCTCCATGGAATATTCTAGGCCCCTCGTAAGCTGCCGGGACCACGCCCTTGACTCCTCTCCCCATTGGCTGTGGCCAAAGCCAGCAGAACCAATCCCCTACTTCCAGCTGTCACCTTTCCATTACGTCAGGCCACGCCCCTAGGCTTCTCCCATTGGCTGTAAACCAGGACCGGCAGAGCCAATCATCATGACGAGTTGTGATACGTCATTGAGCCTGATATATCCTCACCTTACACACCGACGGGAAAGTTCACGGTTGAAACACTCCTCTTCTAGATGCGAATGTTTTTTTCTTTCATCGCCGTGATCTTTTAGGTTCCGGGGGTTTCCATTTGGAGGTTGTTTATTTGAGATTCCTCTTCCGGCCCCCACCTTAATATTCAAGCTCCGCCCTCTCCCTCGTCAAGCCCCGCCCTTTTCTGTTGAAGTCCCACCCCTTTATGTTGAAGCCCACCCCTTTCTGTTGAAGCCCCACCCCTTTCTGTTGAAGCCCCACCCCTTTCTGTTGAAGCCCCCCCCTTTCCTCTTATCCTCCGCCCCTTCCCATTCAAACCCCTGCCCTCTTCAGGACCCGCTCTCTTCCTGTTTTTCATACCATGATGTCTAAGAATATTCATATGCGGCGGTTGTCATTCTGAACATTTTGACCCTCCAAATGACAAGACTTGCCGTGAGTTAAAACCGCTCAGATTGTGAGTGTGTATTTCCTGCATTGGGCACATTGTAGTGGGTATTGTCCACGTAATACGTCATCACCACTACTGACCTGGTGTAGCGCCAGCCATGGGTCAACAGGGGCCAACAGCGAGTGCGGCCTGTACTAAGCAACGCCGTTCGGCCAGGAACCCAGAGGGTGGTTGGAGCGGAGGTACACACCAGAGGTCGCAAACGGGTTTTGATTCCTTACCCGTACCCGTACCCGGCCGCACCAGGGTCGCAAACGGGTACCCGTACCCGGCCGGGTACGGGTACCGTTCCCTACCCGTACCCTACCCGAAATGAGTGACAAACGGTTACTCACCAGTGACTCACGGCTACCCGTACCCGGCCGCACCAGGGTCGCAAACGGCTACCCGTACCCAGCCAGGTACGGGTAGCTGGGTATCGGGTAGGGTACGGGTATCGGGTACCGGTTGTGACCTCTGGTACACACCCAGGCCCGAGTGGGGGCTGGGGATTACGCAATATTCCAGGTCCTCCAGAAGTTTCTAGAGAGTAGGCGTGGCCAGGGGCCGAGTGACCGTGGGAACCGTATATAAGCCGGACCTCTGAACGGGTTTGCCAGTCGTCGTCAAGCAGAAGACCCGAAGACCAGCCAGAATAGGACCCTGGGAAACACACGACCAGAAGTCCTTGTCAGGGACAGGACCGAGTTGGCCAGTGGTCCGGACCTGAGGTTCTTGGCTGGGTCACGTCAGGCTAGCCTCCCCGAAGTCCCCCCAGCAGGAGGGCTGTGAGATAGAGAGAACGTGTTGACTGTTATGTTATCCGACTCTCTGTTGTATTACATTACATTTCTAAGTATACTAGATTTGTCTTCTTGGTTCTTTCGGTAAAGTCACGTAGAAGGGAAATAATAAAATAATAAATAACAGCGTCTGAATTCAGAAGACAGCGTCTTCTGAATTCAAACGCTGTTATTTATTATTTGTCTTCCCGACAGATCTGTTTTTCACCTGAGGACGGCTGCTTGCGTTGTGGCTGAAACATCATGAGAATTGTATTTTATTATGTTTTTTTTCTTTTCTTTTATTATTTCCTTCTATGTGACTTTACCGAAAGACCAAGAAGATGAATCCCTGCAGTCACGAAAGCTTTAAATCGAAATTTATACTAGATTTGTGTTTCTATTTCATTATACCTGATGATGATTGCTTGTATTGCAATCGAAACGTCGTATGCTAGTATTTAATTTATTATTTNATCTTTATACGTCACTTTATCGAAAGAACCAAAGAGTATAGAAGTGGTCCCAGTGATTAGGGCACGCTAGCCGAGGCTATGTCTCCCCGGGGTATCGGGTGAAGGGCCGTTACCCCCTTGTTCAGGGACCTTGTGTTACCGTTGTTATTATTGTTATAAATAAACGTGCTGCCTCCAGAGAAGACGTGTCTCCATCTGTACCCACTGCACAGTTAAAACAGCAGCAGTGATGTCCTTCCTGGTCACGCCTTGTTAGTTCAAGGGAGGATTTTTTTTTACAGTTCGTGTCACTGGTTATTACCCGAGCCATCAAACTTGTTTTACAACTTCTCGTTCGAATGCTACTTAGTGTGCCCCTTTCTGGTTTCCTCAACCTCGGAATGCAATGACTACACATATACAAGGTGCTTCAATAAAATGTTAACACTTCGAGAATTTGCAACAATACCACAATAAATGTGTTTTCGGGCTCTGGAAACCATCTGGAGAGGATTCCAGGCACGTGTTTACAATGATGGCGAACAAGTGTCATCATGTTACAGTGTATCCATTCTTTTCCCATTAAAAACGATAGTCCTATATAAGTGTTTTAAAAAATGTAAGCACCTGTATGTCTAAAATACATATGATACTTAATATACATTTTTGTAAAAGCATATATACAACAACTTCCTGTCTAGGCCCACCGCTTCCTACTTAGCCCCACCCATCCCCTCCTAACCAGATTGAGCTTGTGTGGAAGTGGTGGGGTCTTCGGTTAAACTTGTTAATCAAGATTATCAATAAGGGTGAGATGTAATGTGCGGGACTAAGGGTCTGCAGATGATGCAGGTTTGTTCACTCGGACTTTGGCATCAGCCGTGCAATGCTGGGAGCCTTAGGCACTGTGGCTGGACACTCAGCTCCTCTTTCTACGGTTAAGCTTTCCTCGCAACCAAGTTAATGGAGGTAGTTTGAAACAGGGCTCCGGTAGTAAGTCCCGCGGAAGGAGTAAGGGGCTGTAAGAACGTCAACACGAGCATTGCTTCGCAGGGCAGGTTTGTGTTGGCCCACGACTTATCCACTGATCTCCCTCCCCCCCGCAAATTCCACATAGAGGTCATCACGGAACGATACTGCACATAGCACCCTCGCAGCCGACGCTGGGAGGCAGCGCAGTCCTGCAGTGCTCGGCAGCAAACGTGACCATAACACCGGGCTCTCGTTCACCTTCTACAAGTACGATGCTGCCATCGCCACGCTCCAGCCCAACGGAAGTTCGACCAACGTGAACCGCAGCATCAACAACGTTACATATGGAGATCGTGGAAATTACTCCTGCTATGCTGAGAATCCGTGAGCAATGGAATGAGCGCGTCCGTTCTGCTGGAGCTCGAATGTGAGTAGCGGTGAGAGCCCCTGTGACATTGCTTTAAGTGGTGGCCACGCTTAGGCCGTAAGCAAGCTAATGCAATAGCTTAGGGTCCCTGAAAGTAGATGGTGGAGGCGGCCTAGCGCAAATCAGTGTTAATAATAGTCAGCAAGACCACAGATGCCGCCTCTGAAGAAATTCCCTTATGCACATCTAATATTCCCTTCACATCACAAGTTCCCATCCGAACAGCCGAGACCTTAACATCAACCAAACCATACGAAACGAGAAGAATGTGAAACCTGAAAATAGCTCACTTTGTATTGTCATCGGTAAAGAATAAAATAAAGTTCACATCGAACTTGGCACATTTTTAGCCAATGAAACGACAAGTTATTAGCAATCGCGTAACAAACGGTAATTCGAGAGACAACGTGCACCATTAGTGAAAGATCGATTCCGTAGAAATCCCCTTTGTATCTAGACTTCCCTCGACACCACGTTTCCCGGCACCTCCGATGAGCACGGTTGGCTACGAATGGTGCGAAAGAAGTTGAACACGCATATATCTTCTTGTTCTTTCGGTAAAGTCACGTAGAAAGGAAATAATAAAATAATAAAATAAAACATAATAAAAACTTATTTTATTATGCTTTTTTATTTTATTTTATTGTTTCCCATCTACGTACTTTACCGAAAGAACCAAGAAGATGAATCCCTGCAGTCACGAAAGCTTTAAATCGAAATTTATACGCGTACATGCGTCTACAATTCCCTTTCTCCACACCTCAAAGTCACGTCCGTAACGACCAACAACTTAACAGCCAAACCGAACAAACAATAACGAGAGGAATTCACTAAAATGCAGTGACTGATAGCAATATCCCACTTTTCCACAGGCAAAGCCAACGGCAGCAAGGCAACCCTGAGCGTCCCCGCTGTAAACACCTATACTTTCACGCAAGGCGCCGACCTGTTGCTCTCCGTGGACTACGCGTTCCTCGGCAAGGCCTCCGTCCAGTGGACGTTCGGCGGAAGGCCGTGGCCGGGTGGATCCTGCCGGGCGGTGCAGAGGAGCCGCAGGAGTTCCTTCAAGGGTCCGGCTACGCGGGACGGACGACAGCCTATGCCAACGGGTCGCTGAAAATCAAGTCGATGCAACTCTGGGACCTGGGGAGCTACAATTTCATGGCGGTGCCGTGCCGTGGAGACGCGTCGATTGCAGTTTTCACTCTGGCCAGTAAGGCACTGCAGGTCGCCATTTTTTAATGGCCGCCATTTTTTATGGCCGCCATTTTTTTAATGGCCGCCATTTTTTTTAATGGCCGCCATTTTTNGTGTGAAGGTTTTAGAATTATCTTCCGATGAGGGTTTTTGGTAGTTCTGTTTGCTTTTGTATATTTATTTGTCGCGTGTCTAGACACTAGGAGTTGAAGATAGCTTCTCTCAGACAAAGTTGATGAAGGTAGCTTAGAAACGGGGGATTCCTTAGCTCGGATCACAGGTTCCGGTTGGGGAAGCGAAGTTTGATGTGGTAGAGGACTACATGGAATAATATCACACTCCAAATCAACAATCCACTCTTTTGTCTACTTTTGACTTCCCTACCTTGTCATGTTGCTGCTAAACCAGACTCAAATCCGAAGCCACTCGCGTGATTTGCGTGCATTTTATGAGCACAACTGTGTGTGCATGTGTATGCATGTTTCGTGAGCTTTGCAACCTGTTTTTTTTGGNAAGTCCCCATGGACGGTCTCCCAGAGTCTCAAAGAAGACTCTCATCTGAAAAATTACTTCTCAAACTAAACACTCATTGTGACACCCCAGTCTCCCGGAGCCAGGTTTTTACCATTAACGATTTGGATCTAAATAAATGGTTGCCAACTGGCATCTGATCTTGAACGCCGATCTTCCTCTAAGTCAACGTCACTCAAGATTCTGTCGTGTTGACCAACCATCTGTCAGAACTGAATTTGAGGAAAAGGGGACTATCTTTGTGTGCATGTGCATGTGTCCGGTCCAACACACAACTGGTGTTGCTGTACTAGTGTAGTGGCATAGCGCTGCCTGCTGGCAGAAAAGGGGATCTGCGGCGTACGGCAGTCCTGACGTCAGCAGGCCACGATATACACGAGAGGGGATCTCGGGGAAAGGTCACAGAAGGGGCACTCCAGGAACCAGAGGTCGCAAACGGGTTTTGATTCCGTACCCGTACCCAGCCGCACCAGGGTCGCAAACGGGTACCCGTACCCGTACGCTACCCAATACCCGGCTACCCATACCCGGCCGGGTACGGGTAGGGTACGGGTATCGGGTACCCGATTGCGACCTCTGGGATGAAGCCATGTTGCAGGCGCAGGTGGGTTGATTCTAGGAACTTGAATTGTGAGAAGAGACAAGACGTTGGGAAATGAGTGACAAACGGTGACTCACCAGTGACTCACGGCCTTCTCACTCATTGGTTGAGGTGAGTCACGTGCGGCTACCCGCCCGGCTGCACCAGGGTCGCAAACGGCTACTCGTACCCAGCCGGGTACGGGTAGCCGGGTATCGGTTAGGGTACGGTATCGGGGGTACCCGATTGCGACCTCTGCCAGGAACCGCTGGTAGGTTCTAGAAAGGGGGCGTGGCCGGGGCGGAGCCAGGCCTCGCTGACGGTATAAGAGGGGCCCCTGGGGGACCTCGGGCTGTTGTTGGAAGTCCATCGTCGCCATTTTTCTCGTTGTCTTCACCGTTCTTCTCGTCGTTTTACCATTCTTCTCGTCGTCGTCTCCGTCTCTACCATCTCGGGGCGCCGCTGGTCAGACAGCCGACCAACTGTCCTGGCTGAGTAAAATAATAAAATAAACAAATAAAATAATTCTCACGACGTTTCGGCCACAACGCAAGCAGCCGTCCTCAGGTGAAGACGCTGTCTTTCAGACAGACCTGTTCTTCACCTGAGGATGGCTGCTTGCATTGTGGCCGAAACGTCGTGAGAATATTTTATTATGTTTTATTTTTATTATTTTATTATTTCCCTTTTACGCGACTTTACCGAAAGAACCAAGAAGATGAATCCCTGCAGTCACGAAAGCTTTAAATCGAAATTTAAGTCCTGGCTGAGTAGCGTCGCCAATACAGCGCTAAACATTAAGTGTGTTGTCCCGATGGTGCTCGTTGATAAAGATGCCTCCAAGTCTTATCGCAGTTAGTCGCCTGGTATGCACGTTCTGTTTACGAACCTTACTCTGTTGTCTGGTGGCGGGGTTTATTTATATNTTTACGCGATCTACCCAAACAAAACTGTATTATGCCTCTGGGGCAGCCCAATAAACCTGCATGGCCAGGGATCAGTGTTGTTCACCTTCGGGTGCGAAGGGAAGTCCTTGGCTCTTACCACTGACACATTTTTTCGACCACGAGCTTAAAGTTCCTTCTGTGGCTGACCTGCTAAAAAGATCAGGAGACGCCGCTAGCTGCTGCTGAACCTGGCGCCACAGCGGGGATTAATTTTCTTGGTTCTTTCGGTAAAGTCACGTAGAAGGGAAGTAATAAAATAATACAAATAAAACATGATAAAATAATATTCTCAAGGCGTTTCTTCCACCTCCCCCCCTCCAACCCAGCTTTACGCCAGCTTGTGTTCTTCACCTGAGGACGGCTGCTTGCGTTGTGGCCGAAACGTCGTGAGAATTTTTATTATTTATTATTTCCCTTCTACGTGACTTTACCGAAAGAACCAAGAAGATGAATCCCTGCAGCCACGAAAGCTTTAAATCGAAATTTAAGCGCCTAATAATGTGTGTCCGTGTGTGTGTGCGCGCGCGTATGTGCCTATCTTCCCACACCGCAGAGGCGAATTCGCTGGCATCCCACTGCCTGGTCAGCAAAAGTGAAGCGGTGACTGTGGCTGTGGGGCTGCTGCTGCCTCTGCTGCTGCTCTCCTAGCCACCCTGAGGTCCAAGAGGCAAGAGGAAGTCATCGTCCAAAGCTCCACCGCACCATGTATTACCGCGCACCGCAATATATACCCACACATGCCTTGCTTAGGGTGCCTTGCTCAGGGTGACTTGCTCCCCTCATCCTTCTTCCCGTGCCAGTAGTTCGCGTCTTAGGGTCGGCTCTTTATGCCTAATATTCCACCCTCCGTCCTCCCCCCAGTGGTGTGTGTAACTCATTGCGGTTGCCCCAGGGAACATTTTCTAAAATGAGTACCTGGTGCGGTGTAAACATCGCCACTGGGGAGACAAAGGCGGTCGGGCGTGGTGCTGGCCACCCACCCCTCGTGCGCCGTTCCGACCTTCATAGGTGCTGCTGCTACTCGCTAACAGCACTTGCCCCGACAGTCTGTTGCAGGTTATACGGGGTGGGTCTTTGTCTTTTTATTATCCGTTGAGACTAATTCTGATTTTGCAATCGATTTGTTTAAAAACTCTTATAACAGTTTCATTTCATTTGCCAGTGGTTCACTTGAAATTTTGTTTAATACACTTCACCTATCTCCGTGGAGGGGTGATAGGGCCAGCTAATGTTGGTATTTACGTTTTGCTTCATAATCATCTTTGGACTTTGGGATGTCTCTCTCTCCCCCGTGGTCGCGTGGATTGTTTTCACATCCACATTTTTAAACATGCGTTAAAATTAATTGGGATTTATTTTGGCTGGTGATATGAATGCCCAAATTATAAGGCCATTTGTTGAGATGTTATGATTTCGATTTGAAGCTTTCGTGACTGCAGGGATTCGTATTCTTGGTTCTTTCGGTAATGTCACGTAGAAGGGAAATAATAAAATAATAAACCAATAAAATTCACCATTCTGGCGAATTGCCCGATGATGCTGGATGCAATTACCAGCGAAACGTCGTACTACTCAAAATTGTAAATGTTGTGGTTTCACGCTTCAACACACCGGTGGGCTAAAGCAGTGAACTATTTGTCTTTTGTCAACGTGACACTTTTTTTTGCTGATTGGCTGTGTCGGGTGGTGGAGGGTTACGACACATTTATAAATAACGCGATCTAACCCAAAAATCGTTGATTGTGAATAATATTCGTCGCGAAAGCCTGCTACGTGTTAAACCAATAAAATTATCACGACGTTTCGATTGCAACACAAGCAATCATCATCAGGTGTGAAAACCATTTTTAAAAAGTGGCGTTTTTAAATCCTTTATATTAAGTTCGCTTGCTTGCTTAGGACCGTGCAAATCTTTCGGTCGTTTTTTAACCCACTTCCCGTGATCCAATCGAGCTGACATTTTGCACACAGACTCGTTGTGCGTGACAATGCATTTTCGTGAAAAAAAATTCCAAAATTTTACACTTTTTAGGGAAAAATAAATTAAATATTTAATTACCAATTGTTTAATGCTGCCAGACAATCAGCTGACCCATAGGTGGCAGCCATCGCAAGCCAGAGGACGAGAGGACTCTAGCCGCCCGATGCCACGCATATAAAGGATTTATAGTGAAAAATTTTGTTTTTACGGGTTATACTTATTCTTAACGTCAGCACGACGGACAGCAACTGGCGGTTGTTCAGACGGACGAGTCCATCTATGATCGGAACGGAAGAGGGGGAGAGAAGAGAATGGCCAGCTCTCTTCTGAATAGCTCAGTGGGGGCTTATTCCTGGTATGATGGGGATGGTGTAGTGTTGCATTTGCATGTGTGTTGGGTGACTTGTTTACCGTTCTTTTACCTTACACTCCTATTGTGTTTTTGTAACTGTGTGTTGTTGTAACGTTCGGACCTCATGTGCCCCTACTGGACAATCTGTGAAAAAAAAGCTTTATAGATTATCGGATTCCTCCTGCAGTATAAATAAAATATTCTCATTCTGATGTAGCGATGTTCTTCTAGTCATTGTTCTTAACTCGAGGCTTCCACGTTTCTTACCCCTACGCCTCACACACACAATGGCGAAGCGATGTTGTTCTTAACTCGAGGTTCACCACGTTTCTTACCCCTACGCCCCACACACAATGGTGAAGCGATGTTGTTCTTAACTCGAGACTCACCACGTCTCTTACCCCTACGCCCCACACACAATGGTCAAGCGATGTCTGTATAGTTGTTCTTAACACGAGACTCACCATGCCTCTTACCCCTACGCCTCACACACACAATGGCGAAGCGATGTTGTTCTTAACTCGAGACTCACCACGGCTCTTACCCCTACGCCCACACACAATGGTGAAGCGATGTCTGTATAGTTTTNCTTAACTCGAGACTCACCACGTCTCTTACCCTACGCCCCCACACACAATGGTGAAGCGATGTTGTTCTTAACTCGAGACTCACCACGGCTCTTACCCTACGCCCAGCACACACAATGGCGAGCGATGTCTGTATAGTTGTTCTTAACTCGAGACTCACCACGGCTCTTACCCCTACGCCTCACACACACAATGGCGAAGCGATGTCTGTATAGTTGTTCTTAACTCGAGACTCACCACGGCTCTTACCCCTACGCCTCACACACACAATGGTCAAGCGATGTTGTNCTTAACTCGAGACTCACCACGTCTCTTACCCCTACGCCCCGCACACACAATGGTGAAGCGATGTTGTTCTTAACTCGAGGCTCACCACGTCTCTTACCCCTACGCCCCCACACACAATGGCGAAGCGATGTCTGTATAGTTGTTCTTAACTCGAGGTTCACCACGTTTCTTACCCTACGCCCCGCACACACAATGGCGAAGCGATGTCTGTATAGTTGTTCTTAACTCGAGGTTCACCACGTTTCTTACCCCTACGCCCCGCACACACAATGGCGAAGCGATGTCTGTATAGTTGTTCTTAACTCGAGACTCACCACGTTTCTTACCCCTACGCCCCCACACACAATGGTGAAGAGATGTATGTATAGTTCTTAACTCGAGACTCACCACGTTTCTTACCCCTACGTCCCACACACACAATGGTGAGAGATGTCTGTATAGTTCTTAACTCGAGACTCACCACGTTTCTTACCCCTACGCCCCACACACACAATGGTGAGCGAGTAGATGAGTGGGAGGGTGGGTGGTCGAGTGGGTGGGTGAGCGAGTGGATGAGTGAGTGGGCGGGTGGGTGGGTGAGTGGGTAAGTGGGTGAGCGAGTAGGTGAGTGGGCGGGTGGGTGGGTGAGTGGATGAGCGAGTCGGTGAGTGGGCGGGTGGGTGAGTAGGTGAGGGAGTGGATGAGTGGGCGGGTGGGTGGGTGTGTGGGTGAATGGATGAGTGAGTAGGTGGGCAGGTGGGTGAGCGAGTAGATAGGTGGGCGGGTGGGTGGGTGTGTGGGTGAATGGGTGAGTGAGTAGGTGGGCAGGTGGGTGAGTGGGTGGGCGAGTAGATAGGTGGGTGGGTGTGTTGGTGAATGGGTGAGTGAGTAGGTGGGCAGGTGAGTGAGTGGGTGAGCGAGGAGATGGGTGAGCGGTTGCATGCGTGTGCGAGTTAAGTGAATGAATGAGTGGGTGGCTCTGTGGGCAGAGTGATGGTGTGGTGAGGGAGTGGTTGAGTGATTGATTAAGGGAATTAATACACAAGCGAGGTGTTGACTAAGGGTGAATGTGCGTGCTTGTGTGTACACGTGTCTGTGTGTGTGTGTGTACGTGTGTGTGTTTGATTATGGGAGCGGTGGTGCAGCGGTTAGCGCGCTGCACTGCGAATCTGGCGACCCGGGTTCGATTCCCGCTCACGGCAAACACCAGTGACGATTATCTGAACCGGTCCTGGGCCTCCCCAAGGTCGACTCAGCCTCAAATGAGTACCTGGTGCGGTGTGTAAACATCGCCGCTAGGGAGACAAAGGCGGTCGTGTACCGTTCCGGCCTTCATAGGTGCTCGCTAACAGCACTTGCCCCTACAGTCTGTTAAGGCTATATGGGGGATCTTTGTTTATCTTTGTGTACGTGTGTAGCGGATGAGCGCTACGCACCCGGCGACCCGAGTTCGATTCCCGCTCACGGCCACCGCCGGTGACGATTATTTGAACCGGTCCTGGGCCTCCCCTAGGTCGACTCGGCCTCAAACGAGATTAACTGGTCTGGTGTGAACAAAGGCGGCCACAACAATCCCCTGTAGGTTGGTGTAACTGGTTTCTACCAGTATAAAATAAAACTCTTGCGAACAGCCAAAGATAAAGATCCCCGTATAGCCTTAACAGACTGTAGGGGCAAGTGCTGTTAGCGAGCACCTATGAAGGCCGGCACGGCACACGAGGGGGTGGGTGGCCAGCACCACGCCCGGCCGCCTTTGTCTCCCTTAAAAAAAANCTCCCAGGACCGGTTCAGATAATCGTCACTGGTGGTGTTGGCCGTGAGCGGAATCGAACCCGGGTCGCCAGGTTTGTAGAGCGAACCGCTACACTACCGATACACACACCCACCCGCTACACACACACCCACTCACACACTCTCCCCACACCTACACACTAATCCCCACACTCACCCGCTCGCACACTCACCCACCCGCTCACACACTCACCACCCGCTCACACACTCCCTCACACACTCACCCACCCGCTCACACACTCACCCACCCGCTCACACACTCACTCACACCCCCCACACACTCACCCGCTCACACACTCACCCACACACAACACCGCGGACCCGTGTATTTAATCTCCAAGATTTTAATAAGACTTGCAAACAATTTACACGCGAACTCGCTCGATCACTCGCCCACCGCTCGGTCAACTTTGGCATTGACGCTGCCGAAGACAAATGGAAGCGTCCCAAAGTTCACATTTGGTTTTTTACACCAACGTGAAACTAAATACCTCGTTAGGCAGCGCTTTTAAAATTACACATTATATAGAGAAATAAAACAGCCTGCATACTGCGTTTAACCCGTGTGTGTGTATCTCGAACATACGAGAGATTGGCCGAGTTTTGTTTTCGTTCGACTCCAACTTACACACAGCCGTCCCGTCGAAAAAAATATTTATTTTTATTTTTAACATTTTCCCACCGTGATGATGATGAGAGAGACGTCCCGGGGAGAGAGGGGGGGGTGATGACGGAAATTTTTGTTCGGTCAGGGTCGGGATCGAACCCACGACCTCCTGTAGACCAGGCGAGGTAGTTAACATATCCTAGCCACCGTGATGATGATGAGAGAGACACGAAACTCCAAATATACAGCAGCAGGCGTCAGGGTCGGGATCGAACCCACGACCTCCTGTACACCAGGCGAGGTAGTTAACATCTCATCACTGTGGCACCCTATCCCAGCAGTGGCAATTGGAACGGCTCCACATCATCAGCATCGCCGCCTTGCCAGCCATCCAGGGCACCGCGGTGGCTAGGAGATGTTAACTACCTCGCCTGGAATACAGGAGGTCGTGGGTTCAATCCAGACCCTGACGCCTGCTGCTGTATATTTGGAATGTGCGTGTCTCTCTTCCTCTCTCTTCCTGTGGTCGCGTGGATTTTTCTCCACGTCCTACGGTTTCCCCCTCCACATTTAGAATCAACATCACCACGCGTTTAGAGTTTTTGGCTGCTATAAATTTCCACGTGATGATGATGACGATAAGCCCACTTCGTTAAGCTATCATCTGTGATCGCCAGGTAGCTTCTAAAATAAAAAAAATCGTTTATAGATTATCATTCCAACATGCAGCAAATTATTTCCGGTGAGTTGCCCTGAAATGGTTAATTCTAATTGTTTTAAAGTTAATTATGATTCAATCGATTTAATATTCTTGATCATATTATTGTTGTATTGTGAAAAGTGACATGAGGTGGTGGCATTTGTTTTAGGTCAGCAGCTCTCCGCTATATTTTCACCTGATGACGATTGCTTGTGTTGCGATCGAAACGTCGTGATATTGTTTTTTTTAAATCCTTTATATTAAGTTCGCTTGCTTGCTTGCTTACGACCGTGCAAACCTTTCGGTCGTTTTTTAACCCACTTCCCGTGATCCAATCGAGCTGACATTTTGCACACACTCGTTGTGCGAGACAATTAATGTTCGTGAAAAAATTTTCCTAAATTTTACACTGTTTAGGGAAAACAAATAAATATTTAATTACCAATTGCTTAATACTGCAGACAATCATCTGACCCATAGGTGGCAGCCATCTCAAGCCAGAGGACGAGAGGACTCTAGCCGCCACGCATATAAAGGATTTATAGTGAAAAACGGGTTATACTTATTTCTATCTACGTGGCTTTACCGAAAGACCCATGGAATAGGAGTAGGAGGTGGAACGACTGTCCGGTACGCGTCCACTCGCTTTCAAAAAAACATTGCGCATTAAACCGACGAGAAAACCCGTTCCCCCGACTGACGCCATTTCGTTTCGCACGCCGCCTGTAGTTTATTATACACCCCCTCCCCGCCCCCCTTTAAACAGAACGCATTCCCCTTTCGTAAACAAAAACTAGAACATCGATGGATTCCTGCACCAGGTAGGGATGACACCAGAGCACCCGGAAAACAAAAAAAAAACCAAAGCTTTGCACAAGGGGCAACGCTCAATCCCCCCCCCCTCCTCCGCTGCCGTACAGATGGAAACAGATGGCGTGATTAGTCCACTCCGCACGGCTCTACTCGACGACCCACGGCACGGGAGTTTCACCGCACCCGTGCGCGCGATCCAACCCTCGCCGCTGCTGCCGCTGAGTTACGGATCACACGTGTAGCAGCGTAGCAGCCTCCGCAGNCGCCATCACCACCGCAGCCACCGCCGCCGCCATCACCACCGCAGCCACCGCCGCCGCCATCACCACCGCAGCCACCGCCGCCGCCATCACCATCACCACCGCCATCACCACCACCATCACCACCGCCGCCATCACCACCGCCATCCCAATCGGACAACGGAGCGCTCTCGCTGTACAATCCGACGCGGCGAAAACGAACGGCAGCGATTAATTTTTGGACTGAACAATTTGACATTGTTTTAGTTCTTTCGGTAAAGTCACGTAGGTAAAAATAAAAAAATAATAAAATATATAAAAAAGTTTATTTTTTTATTTTCATTCTACGTGACTTTACCGAAAGAACTAAGAGTATGAATCCTTGCAGTCACGAAAGCTTCAAATCTAGAATAAAGGAGCAAGTCGAGGGCATCTTTCGAATTCGTCACTTCCTGTGACGTCACTTTCGCAGCAAACCCAAAACGATGGAATGCCTTGCGCACCGCAGGAAGTGACGTCACAAGAGGTGATGTCACAGAAAGTGACGCTCCTTCCTGTGAGGTCACTTCCTGCGATGGCAGTACTTCTTCCCCGTCTAAAGTGCGACGTTACGTTGGCACACTTCTGTTGCCGAGATCACTTTGTGTCAACGTTCTCTTTCTTTACTTTGGGCGATCAAAGCGTTGTTTTTAAAACCCATCGCTTTTAAGTGGCCTCCCTCTTTAGCTCGGTCGGCTGCCCCTGGGTTCTGTTTTAGTTCCCTGCGGAGAATCCTAGGATGGAATAAGCATTATACAATTTAAATTATTTTTACATTTTCTTCCTTCATTTCGGTTCCGTCCCAAATTCCGTCCTCGCGTCGTCGCTGATCTCGCCAAGGAGCATAAGCCACCGTCGTCGTCGTGCAAACTCCGCTAATCCCCGCAGCAACAGCGGCAGCTTTCAGCTCGGCCGTCGAACAAAGAGGGTCACCGCATCGCGTGCGCATTCGGATGTGCTCCCTGCGGCCGTCTGGAACGCTCTTGCAATCCGATATTAGGCAGCCACTGGGAGCTGTGCACTTTTTAAACAGTCGTCTCGATTGACAAACTCATTTCTTTACAACCGTTTGTTGTTGTGTTCGGTCGGCTGCCCCTTCCCTCGGCAGCTCCGGTTGGCACGGTTGGCTACGTACGGTGGTGCGAAAGAAGTTCAACACGCACACACAGGACAGAGACGCTGAATGCCGTTAAGAGGGGCGAACAATCACACGCTCACAAAACTGGAGACGCAGTGTTGTGCATCGCCGTCAACGCGAAGTAGGGGACGACACGGCAGCAGTAGCAGCGACGGCAACCACCACCACAACCGCAACACCACGCCCTGCCTTCCACTGCAAATAAACTTGGCAAGGCCCTGCTGAACATAAGTCCTAAGACTCACATTTCGAAAGCTGGACGTACGTTGCCGAGCCGTGAATATTCATAGGCGTTTCTTCCTTGCGCGAATATTATTGGACAAACGATAAAGGTTTAAGAAATATGTATATACGTTCTTATTGACGCTCGCGGTAAAGGATAACTATCTATAAACTATAAACTATTTTGATTTTACCAGGTAATGCCCACTGAACTAGGAAGCTCTTCTTTTCAGAAGCGACCTGGCCAACACAAATGATAGCGCAACAATAGTGGCTTATCATCATCACGTGCAAATTTATAGCAGCTAAAATCTCTAAAACGCATGACGTTGATACTAAATGTGGAGGGGAAAAACCCGGAGGACCCAGAGTAAAATCCACGTGACCACAGGGAGAGACACGCAAACTCCAAATATACAGCAGCAGGCGTCAGGGTTGTTATCGAACCCATGACCTCCAGTATACCAGGCTTGGTAGTTAACATCTCCTAGCCACCGTGATGATGATGAGAGAGAGATGCAAACTCCAAATCAACAGCAGGCATCATCAGGGTCGGGATCGAATCCACGCCCTCCTGTATGCCCCGCGAGGTAGTTAACATCTCCTAGCCACCGTGATGATGATGAGAGATGCAAACTCCAAATCAACAGCAGGCATCATCAGGGTCGGGATCGAACCCACGCCCTCCTGTATACCCGGCGAGGTAGTTAACATCTCCTAGCCACCGTGATGATGATGATGAGAGAGATGCAAACTCCAAATCCAGCAGGCATCATCAGGGTCGGGATCGAACCCATGCCCTCCTGTATATCCGGCGAGGTAGTTAACATCTCCTAGCCACCGTGATGATGATGAGAGATGCAAACTCCAAATATACAGCAGGCGTCAGGGTCGGGAGCGAACCCACACCCTCCTGTATACCCGGCGAGGTAGTTAACATCTCCTAGCCACCGTGATGATGATGAGAGAGAGATGCAAACTCCAAATATACAGCAGCAGGCATCAGGGTCGGGATCGAACCCACGCCCTCCTGTATGCCGGCGAGGTAGTTAACATCTCCTAGTCACCGTGATGATGATGAGAGAGATGCAAACTCCAAATCAACAGCAGGCATCAGGGTCGGGATCGAACCCACGCCCTCCTGTATGCCAGGCTAGGTAGTTAACATCTCCTAGCCACCGTGATGATGATGAGAGAGAGATGCAAACTCCAAATCACAGCAGGCGTCAGGGTCGGGATCGAACCCACACCCTCCTGTATGCCCCGCGAGGTAGTTAACATCTCCTAGCCACCGTAGCCACCCCCAAATATCGTTGCGAACTCCAGTTCAAATTTTGCTTCAGGGTGGGGCTGCCCATTGGCTACAGAATGCAGTTTGGGTCACGTCTTACCCTGGAGACCACCAGCGCTGCTCCACCCGATTGGCACGCGTTTACAGGGACCCCACCCCCGATCATCACGCAAATGACCAGAAAGCCCGGCTCTACAGAAGCGTTGTGTACATTTGTATGCGCACTTGTTTGCATAAATGTCCCAGTCTTGCGCTATAAGGAACGCCCGAATACCAAAGGCACCAATTTATTATAAATATATCTGTATACAAGTGATTGCACATCTATAGGTGAATGTGCGAACATATATACCCTGTATATGTTTGGGTGTGTGTGTGTGTGCGCAAGTAAGATCTTGCATGCGTGAGTGCGTGTTTATGCGTGCGTACACGTGCGCGCACATACAATGTGAATCGGACATGCATGTTTGTTCGTGTGTGCGTGGGATGTTTTTCCTGATTTTCCATTTGATATATAAACGCCAAAAAAACTCGGGGACCTCGATATTTACAATTTCACATGATCCGGAATAGTTCTTGTTGTTGTTTGGGGTTGATGTAAATGTGGCATCGTGTTTCCTGTCGAGTTTTGTTTGTATTCTTTGTTGTTGTAAGGTTCTGACCCCGTGCCCCTACTGGACATCTGTGAAAAAGATCTTTACAACTATCGGATTCCTCCTCCAGTATAAATATACCATTCCTATTCTAGCATCGCTGGAAGCTATGTTACAGGAAGTGACGTCACAAGAAGTGATGTCACAGGAAGTGAAGATCCTTTCTGTGAGGTCACTTCCTGCGACGCCGGTACCTCTTCCCCGTCTGAAGCGCGCCGTCACTTCTGTTGCCGAGATCGTTGGCGAAAAAAGTTCTCGTTAAAAAAGATTTTACTTTGGGTGATCAACATACAAACCGATTATAGAGGTTACACCGAGTACTTGAACGACAAGATTTTTTTTTTNACAAAATCTAATTTGAATTGAATAAAATACCAAATATAAAACGCTCCACTCCCCCCTCCCCCCCCTTATGCGTACGCTCGGGCACCACTCAATGTGCTTATGAGAAAGTGAAGCATCACTTAACCTGGAATTCGTCCACAGCTGAGAAAGCCGTTGTTGTTCCGTAATGCGCAGCGGTATTCACACTACACCGCAACGTTTACAATCTTGGAGACTTTTTCAGGCTATTAACATACAATTGTTATCAAATGACAGCGTATTATCCATTCTTTTTACACTAAAAACGAGGCTCCCACAATACGTTTAACATGTAGGCTTTCGCGACCAATATTACACGTAATAAAGGTTTTTTGGGTTAGATCCCGTAGGTATAAATGTGTTGTAATCCTCCACCACCCGACACAGCCAGTAAGGTTTGTGAAGTAAACAACGCGCCAATTAGTTACTACTACAGCAATCATTCAAATTGTAAAATGTTGTTCTGTTTACGAGACAAACCTTACTAATTGGCTGTGTCGGGGGTTGGTAGGTTAATGACACATTTATATATTTACGTGATCTAACCCAAAAAAACCTGTACTATTGATGATATTGGTCGTGAAAGCCTACTGCGTGTTAAACTGACTTAGTGGCTGAATGGCGGGTTTTGGTATTGGTGGGTACGTGCACGCACACACGCACGTACACGCGCACGCACACACGCACGCGCGTACAATGCGAACGACTAAAGCGATTTGTGTGCCGTGAGTCCAGCGCACTCTGCGTTCACACGGCAGTCATGGCTCGGTACTTGGGGTTTGATGGCACGTTCGTCAGCTGTAAGAGGGAGAGAGCGGGGTAGAGAGAGAGAGACAGAAAGAGACAAAGAGAGACATACACATATATAGAGAGAGGGGGGGGTAGAGAGAAATAAAGACAAAGAGAGACACAGAGAGAGAGAGACACAGTGAGAGAGACACACACAGAGACACAGAGAGAGAGACAGTGAGAGAGACACACAGAGACACAGAGAGACACAGAGGAGACACACAGAGACACACACAGAGAGACAGAGACACAGAGACACAGAGAGAGAGATAATGAGAGACACACACAGAGAGAGACACAGTGAGACACACACAGAGACACACAGAGAGAGATACACAGAAAGAGAGACGGTGAAGATGGGAGAGACATGCAGGGAAGAGAGAGAGAGACACGCGGGGAGAGATGAGAGAGACACAGGGGGGAGACACACAGGGAGAGAGATGGGGTAAGAGGGGAGAGGTACAGAGAGAGAGTTTAATGTTGTCATTTACAGTTTAAGAATTACATTTCCAAGCTTCACCTCAACTTACTTACATACTTACATGTAATAATGTACCGTACTTATGAATGGTCTGTACGACTGATTTATATTGAAATACACTTAGACCATGTGGTTTTGTATGTTGGTCATTCTGTCGGGTATCTTACCTCTGACAGGGAGTCCGGGAACCGACATTGTCTAAAGGATCTGTGGAAGAAAATAAAATACCCCGGTTAGATGCATGCCCTGGTCCCCCTCAGTGGGTAGGTGGTGGTGGGTGGGTGGNTGGTGGGTAGGTGGTGGGTAGGTGGTGGGTAGGTGGGTGGTGGTGGGTTGGTGGGTGGTGGGAAATTTAGTGGTTTGGCGGTGGGTGGTGGTGGGTAGTGGTGTTGTTAGTGGGCGAGTGTGTGGTGGGTGGTTGGTGGTGGGTGGTGATGGGAAGTTTAGTGGTTGGGCGGTGGTGGTGGTGGTAGTGGTGTTGTTAGTGGGTGGGTGTGTGGTGGGTGGGTGGGTTGGTGGTGGGTGGTGGTGTTGGTGGTGTTGGTGGTGTTGGTGGTGGTGGTGGGAAGCTTAGTGGTTGGGCGGTGGGTGGTGGTGGTAGTGGTGTTGTTAGTGGGTGGGTGGGTGATGGTGGTGTCAGTGGGTGGTGGTGGTGGTGTTGCGATGCTCACCTTGTGATTTTGTGGAGTTAGAGTATCTGTTGGCGTAAGAGAAGTCGGCGCCGGCTGGCAGGGACATCTCGTCCACGCCTGCGGGGAGCAGACGGTCAAGACAAGCGGTCGCCACGGTAACAGCACCGGCCAGCCAATGGGCACTCAGGAACGCGCACGAACGACGTCATCGTCGTCGTCATCGCAACGTCGTCATCGTTGCCGCGTCATCGTCGTCATCGCTGACGTCACGCCATGTCGTCATCAAAGGCGCGGTCCCCCCCACCTATCCCCCCCATCCCCTGTAGCTATGGTCGAGGCTACACAGGGAACCTTTGTCTCTTGTATGGGTGTGTGTGTGTACGTGTGTGTACGTGTGTGTACGTGTGTACACACCTTCATAGGTGCTCGCTAACAGCACTTGCCCCTACAGTCTGTTAAGGCTATACGGGGATCTTTGTCTTTGTACGTGTGTGTGTGTACAGTAGGGGCACAGGTGGTGCATCAGCCAGTCATCTCGGTCATCTCAGTCAGTCGACCCGTGGCACCTGCTGGGTCTGCCCCGTGACCTCCTGCCAGCGGGCGTTCGACACTTCACGTGGCCTCAAGGTGCACATAGCCTGGCACAAGCGTCGTGGTGACGTCACCGCCACTTAGTGGCGAATGGCGGTTGTTGTTGTTGTATGTGTATGTGTGTGTGTACGTGTGCGTACGTACGTGTGTACATACGTGTGTACGTGTGTGTGTAGCGGTTAGCGCGCTGCGCTATGAATCCGGCGACCCGAGTTCGATTCCCCCCAACACCAGTGACGATTATCTGAACCGGTCCTGGGCCTCCCCTAGGTCGACTCAGCCTGAAATGAGTACCTGGTGCGGTGTGTACTAAACATCACCACTAGGGAGACAAAGGCGGCCGGGTGTGGTGCTGGCCACCCACCCGCTCGTGTGGGTGGGTGGCCAGCTACTCGCTAACAGCACTTGCCCCAACAGTCTGTGAGAGACTACACGTGGGATCTTTGTCTTTGTGCGCAGGAGGAGGAGCGTTAAACATTGACACTCACTTGGGGGTCTCACTGAGCTGCCATCCATTCTCCAGTCGTCCTCGTCGCCTGCACGCCACGCAAACACGCTATTGTCACGGGGCGAACATGCTAACGTCACGCGGCGATCACGCTAATGTCACGTGCCGAACATGCTAACATCACACGGCAAACACGCGACCGTCATGCGGCGAACACGCGACCGTCACGGAGCGATCACGCTGTCACATGCCAAACACGCTAACATCACGCGGCGAACATGCGACCGTCACGGAGCGATCACACTACTGTCACGTGCCGAACATGCTACTGTCACGTGCCGAACACGCTAACATCACGCGGCGAATACGCGATGCAACATCGGGCAACTTTCACGCAACGTCACCATGGCGACGTCGCCGTGACAACGTGCCGCCATTTTTTCCCTGGTGAGAAATTTCGCGCGAAAACGTCGGTCGGCTTCTCGTTGGCCGTCCCTGCTTTGACTGGGCCCACCTCCTGGTCCTCCCCCCTCCCCTCGGGTACGCTAGGACCGAGTGGCCGTCGCGCTGCGACCGTTGCCTCACCGCGTGCTCCTCTGGAGAGGTCGGGCCTGTAGGAGTTGTAGGCCGGGTTCGATCGCCCCATCGTGTCTGGGACGGGAAGACACACGCGGGGACGTCGAGACACAAAGCAACACAGACGGCAAACGCAGAAGCCGGTCCCACCACCTTCCCTGAGTTTCGCTCGAAACTCCGACCCGGAGGCCTGGAGACCCGGTCTCCGCCAGGGCTCGGCACGGCCCTGGTACGGCTCGGTTTGTGCCAGTGGAAAAGCAAACCGGGCCACGCCAGGCTGGCTCAGCACGGCTCGGTTTGTGCCAGTGGAAAAGAAACCCGGGCCTTGCCATGCTGGCTCAGCACGACTCGGTTTGTGCCAGTGGAAAAGCAACCCAGGCCATGCCAAGCTGGCTCAGCACGACTCGGTTTGTGCCAGTGAAAAGCAACCCGGACCATGCCAGGCTGACTCAGCATGGCTCGGTTTGTGCCAGTGGAAAAGCAACCCAGGCCATGCCAAGCTGGCTCAGCACGACTCGGTTTGTGCCAGTGGAAAAGCAACCCAGGCCATGCCAAGCTGGCTCAGCACGGCTCGGTTTGTCCCATTGGAAAAGCAACCCGGACCATGCCAGGCTGACTCAGCATGGCTCGGTTTGTGCCAGTGGAAAAGCAACCCGACCCGAGCCAGGCTGGCCCGGCACGACCTTGGCATGGCTCGGTTTGGTGTCAGTGGAAAAGGCGTCGTCCACCGGTGTGTGCGTTCCCGTTGGGGTGGAACGACGTGTTGAGCGTGCCGTTCCGTCCGCCCACGGCGTCGCCCGTCGTCCACGGCCTCTGGTGCTCCGGCGGTGGCTCCACGCGTCTGCGTCAACAACGCCGTCAACAACGCCATCAACAACGCCGTCAACAAGGTCGTCAACAAGGCCGTCAACAAGGGTCGGCATCTGAACCCACGACCTCCTGTACACCAGGCAAGATAGTTAACATCTCCTAGCTACCGTGATGATGATGAGAGAGACACGCAAACTACAAATATACAGCAGCAGACGTCAGGTTCAGGATTGAACCCACGACTTCCTGCACACCAGGCGAGGTAGTTAACATCTCGCCATGCTGAGGTCAAGCGGCGTGTGACCTCGTTGGTTGCAACGGAGAAGCGGGGGTGGGGGTGGGGGGTGGGGCGTGGGGAGTGGGGTGGTGGGGGGGGGTGGGGGGGTGGTGGCCACCACCACCAACTCACCTCACAGTCTCTACTTGAGCCTCTGTGGGGAATGGAGAGGTAGGGAGAGGAAAAAAGAGAGCACAGATTGATTTTGTTGCACAATTGTAAAACACATAGACTCTTTAATTTTAAAAGGGGGGGAGTGGGGGGGCAGTGGGGGGGGGGGGCCCTCACTCGTGTTCTTGTTGGATTTGGGCGGCGGGCTCTTTTTCTGCTTGCGCTTGCGTCGGCACATGAGGATGAGCAGCAGCAGCAGCAGGAGCAGCAGCAGGCCGCCCACTCCGCCCACCACGCCGCCGATGATGGCCGAGCGAGTCGCAGGCCACGGATCCTCTGTGATGTGGGGGGGGGTGGAGGGGGAACGTGAGTTCGTAAGGAAGTCTTACTTGTGCGTGTGGAGAAACACAAGGTAGTAAGTCGTACGTGCGTGGGGAAATACAAGAGTGAGTCTTACGTGTGTGTGTGGAGAAACAANTTAGTAAGTCGTATGTCTGTTAGGAAACAAAAGTCTTACATGTGTAGGGAAATACAAGTTAGTAAGGAAGTATTACATGTATGTGGGGAAACACAGGTTAGTAAGTCTTACGTGTGTGTGTGAAGAAACACAGGTTAGTAAGTCTTACAGGTGTGGGGAGAAACACAAGTTAGTCCGTCTCACAGGTGTGTGAAGAAACACAAGTTAGTAAAATATAGTAAGTTAGTAAGTCAAGTGCATTTCTTATCTTGCACTCTCACGAGTCCAGTCTATCACGAATGCGCACCGATCACATGTACGTAGGAGCTCTTTGGAACGACACCTCAGGCTCAGGCTCAGGCACGGATTCCCCATGACGTGAGCCCTGTACTGCTTCCAGGTCTTACAGGGACTGCGCTGGTGGCATCGCCCCACTGGGCTTCTGTGAATAAAGCCTCATGCTCTGATTCTGGTACAAAGTTCGCACGTGGCGGGCAATGGCAGATCGCCATGGGCTGAGGATTGACGTGGGTCTGCTGAGGCCGTGCGCGTTGATCACAAGATAGTACGGAGTGGACAAATGCATACTCTTGGAGACGAGTTGCCATGGTTTAACAGAAAGCTGGTTTAGCTAGTCTCATGTTGAGATGAGATCATACATCCAGAAGTTTCACATGAGCTGTGGCGTTTAGCAACGCGTCGCCTGCGACAGGGCAGTTAGGGCACGTGCCGTTGGCGAGAGTGGTAGCGCCTATGTACATAAACACCACACCCAGACAAAGGTCCCCCATGTAACCTTTAACAGGGCAGTTGGTGTGGCAAGTTCTGAAAGTTTGAAGTGTATTAAAAGTTTAAAAAATGTGCAACAAAAGGGCATTCAATAAAAAAATGTGTCAAAAAATATTTAAAGCCCACAAAGTAACTTCGGAGCCAAATTCCACAGGCCAAACGCAGAAAATCTCGAGAAAACGCTTTCCATCTCTTCCACCAGACCGCAGATTAAAAAATAGCTACCTAACAAAANCACACACTGGCGTAACAGCAGGTCAACGACGGCAACCGTCAACCAAAATAAACCACGCTGCAGACCTATCAGAGCGACAGCCGCGCTAGACGCTGTCCGTGCACGGCACCGCAGTGAACTTGTAGCTCCCCCTGTCCTTCACTTGCGCCAGCTTGACGCGCAGGACCCATTGGCGTAGGCGCAGTCCGTCCGACGTAGCCGTTTCCTTCAGAAAACTCCTGCGGCTCCGCTCCGTTCCCCGGCAGGATCCAGCTCGCCACCGTCTGCTCGCCGAACGTCCAGATGACGTTCGCCTTGCCGAAGAAGGCATAGCTCAAGGACAACGTGGAGTCGAGGCCAGGCGTCGAGATAATAGAGGTGCTGGGCACGGTCAGGTTCGCCGCGCCGCTGGTCGTCGCGCCTGCGGAGCAGTCGGGAGAGCGGTGGTGACGATGCGGTTCTTATTTTCACATCGACGGCGCCATTTTGTTTTCAGGGTCGCCATTTTGTTATTTTCAGTGATGCCATTTTGTGGTTTTCATGACGCCATTTTTTTATTTTATGCGCGGGTTTTGGCTCATTGTGAAGTTCCCCCGGCTGCGACGATGTGAATCTGAGTTGTGGAGGGAATTATAGATCTGGAGGGAAGTCTGGATGTGGATGCGGGCTACCTGAGCAGAAGGGTGGGGGCTACCCAATTGGTGGGTGGGGTTGTGACGTCGCTCATGCTCAGCACATGGAGGTCGCTCGTTTTTCCTTGGGGGCTGGTGGGTTGAGTCGGCATGGCTACATAGGCGTCAGTGAGGCTACAGAGGGAGGAGCAGCTGCCAGCCACCACGAGTCTCAGCCGAGCCTCGCAAGACATTGGCAGGACTCAATAAATTTCGCGCTAGACTCTATTGGCAAGAGACAGTTGAGTTCCACAAAATTGCCCCCTGTTGCGATTCACTTGTACGAAGAGGTGCTAGGTGGATTGACACATTGAGGGATGTGAGAAACAGCGATGGCTTGGGAGGATAGGCCATCATCCAGCAGTGGATTGTGCGGCTGACGGCGACTGGACGATGCCGCCGCCGCTGCTGCTGCCGCCCCGAGTACAATGGCTTTCCGCGTTTATCCGGATCTGAATACGCCGAGATACTTTTCATCATCACAAATCAGGGCGAGGGGACCGCTCAATAAAATTTGGTGGAGGGGGTGGTGGTGGTGGTGGGGGGNAAGGGGAGAGTGGTGGTGGTGGAGGTAGTGGGACCTCTTCTCTGTCTATCTCTCTCCATCCCTTTACTCACATCGAGCTCCAGCAGCACGGGCGCTCGTCCATTGCTCACTGGGTTCTCCGCGCGGCACGAGTAGCTGCCGCGGTGCTGAATGCCAAGTTGCTGATGGTGTAGTTGGCGGAGCCGAGGTTCGCGGCAGCGGGCTTGAGCGTGGCGATGAGGTCGCCATACTTATAGAAGGAGAACACGAGGCCGGCGCCGCTGGTGACGCTTGCTGCAGAGCACTGCAGGGTCGCGCTGCCGCCAAATTTGGGCGAGGGCGGAAGCAGTTGCAGCATCGCGTTGGTGATGACCTCTACGTGGAGTCGTATGGTGGTGGTGGTTGGAGGGGCGGAGAGGGTGAGGGGGAGGAGATTGATGGATAAGTTCAAGTGAGTGGCGAGGCACGAAGGGGGGGGGGGTTCACAATGGCTGTGTCGGAAGCACTGAGCAGACACGGTTGGAGGCCATGGGTTCGAGACTTGGGTCTGGCTGTGTGTGTGTCTGTCTCTTCACAACCGGGCTGCTAAGATGCGGCAAGTTGGCACGGTAGGGGTAGAGCTTGGTGCATCTGCCGGTTATCTCAGTCAGCCCACCCATGGCACCTGCTGGGTCTGTCCGAGATCTCCTGTGTTTGAGGTGTCTTAACTCAACGTGTTTCTTTATTCTTAGTTGCACAAAACGAGCGTTTTCTAAAGTTATATATTCGCCTGTTCACGTAGTGCATCACCCTGTCGCACGGTAAAAGACTATCCATTCGCTCCCCACCCGGCTCTTCTCATAGCCCACGTTTATACTGAAAAAACCGGAAGTGACGTCATGGGTTCAACCAACGGAGCATCTAACCACAGGGGGGTTTCTAAACAGTTGGAATATTCAAATCAAATATAACCAGTCCGTCAACAAATGTATGACAGATGTACATCAAATGTATATACAGAAATAATACACACTTTCTGTCTTATGGCTCTTACATTACCAGCCCCTAATTGGCTAGGCAGGGAGCATACCAGTTACTCTTAACTTTAACCTTAAGAGCCACAAACTCTAAATAATAATCTTCACTTATAACAATAATAACTTCTTGTATTTCTGCCACTTATTGGTTGTCTTGAGCCTTCTCTTTATCTTATCCGTATACTTTAATGCTGGTTCTTGTAACAGAGCTTTTTAATAGGTCGCCAGACAGAACTGTTGGAGACTGGCATGGTCTTGATAATTCTTCTGGCTGAAGCGGATTAAGTCGATCTCAGCCTGGGTTAAATTTTATACTGTAAGAAGTTCCTTTTCCAGTGTAGCTTTAAGTTTCTGCATGCACTGCTTGAGAAGTATATTCTGCCTCTCTGGGTTACTTTCAGCCTGACTGATTGTAGCTCAAACTATTTTATTTTATTCCTCAAATGCAGCAGAATCGCTTTCATTCGGAAAAACCATGCAACTGCATTCTTCAGATGATACCAACTTGAGTAGTGATTGACAAGTCTGTTCACTGTATTAGAGTTCTCTTTGATACCGAGAAGATTGACTGTTACCGACTTCTTGATCTCATCGTCATCTGAGTTGACTCATTTGAATTGGTCGTTCGTACCATTCACTTGGAGCCATCCACAGGAATTTGGGTCCCGAATCCATTTTTCACTTTTGATGAAGTTTTCAGCTTTCAAACCTCTTGAAGCATGATTTGCTGGGTTCACTAAGGTATTGAAATACTTCCAATGGGTCGGTTCTGTGGCCTCACGGATTGTAGCGATCATGTTTGCCACAATGGTCTTGAAACGAGTGGTTTCATTCTCTATGTACTTCAGCGCTGTAGTGCTATCCGTCAAAAGGTAGACTCTTTGAGCAGCACTTGATGTCCTTGTCCGAGCATCTTATCCACCTTTATGGCTCTTTCTTTTTCTGTGATAACGATATGACATCTCTGCTGTTGCTTACCCACTTTGTCAAGTAGATTCCCTCACTAAAACACAAAGTTCGGAGATCTCTGACAGAGTGACAGCACGGTCTTCAGATGACACAGGCTTCAAGCAGTCGTCGATTTAGAAGTTCATGCGTACTGTGTCAACCGCCTCTGGTGTTGACTCGGTTCTTCCATCTCCGGCTGTTCTTCTTAGTGCATAGGATGCACAGCTGGGTGATTCCAAACAGTACGCAGTCATTCTGTACTCCTCTGTGGCTTGACTCAGGTCACCATCAGGCCACCACTCGATGTCCGCCATCGTACCCAAAGTTCTTTTCCAAATCTGGTCAACAACCATTGAGAGTGTTGGCGAGATTGGGTCTTTGGCGTAACTGTTCATTCAATGAGGTTCTTGGTATGTTGCAATGCAGACGAAGACTACACTCATCTTCTTTTTCTTCGGTGGTACACCCCATGGTGAGGAATACACCACACTCTTCTGCCTTCTTGTTCCAGCTGCTTTTTAAGCATTTTAACAGCAAAGCCCTTTGCAATGTCTCTCATGCAGATTTTGTAGTCCTCGTGGAAATCTGGGCTCTTGCCCGCCTTCTATTGAGACTGCTGATGTGCTGCCTTGCAATGCAGCAGTTGTTCAGCATTTTCATATTCTCACTTCTCATGGCAAACCAGTGGTATAGTGTCCATCGGCCAGTTTTGGCGAATTGCCCGATGATGCTGGATGCAATTGCCAGCCAAACGTCGTACTCAAAATTGCAAATGTTGTGGTTTCACTCTTCAACACACCGTGGGCGAAAGCAGTGAACTATTTGTCTTTTGTCAACGTGACACTTTTTGCTGATTGGCCGTGTCGGGTGGTGGAGGGTTATGACACATTTATAAATAACGCGATCTAACCAAAAACGTTTATTATGAATAATATTGGTCGCGAAAGCCTAAGTGTTAAATCTGCTGACCTTGTCACAGATTGCATGAACTGATGGTCGTCTTGTGACATCTCTGGTTTGTCCTTACAACTGCATTCTGAGAAGTCTGTGTTGTATTGTTGGACTAACAGTTGTTCAATGTTTGAGATGGAGATACGTTTGTTGTGAAACTTTGCCATTTCCATTGGCATCTCCTGTTCTCATAGGTTCGTTCACTACCAGCCAAAGTGGTCTTGATTGCGTAGGGTCCATCACCTTCACTATTTATCACCTTCCATGGTTCCATTGCTTGTGTGCATTAGTTCCTATCAGCAGGCCTATCTCTGCCTCAATGCATGGGAGGTGCACTTCTCTCAGATAGGGCCATCTCTCAACATCATGCTGTAATGGTATGTTTCTTTCTTCACTGGAATGTCACTGTGGGTGAAGACCATTGGCAGGTCAATATAATCTCCCTCTTCAAGTCCACTCACTTCCAGTCTGACAGGATATACTGTGTACCAACTTCTCCTGACCCATGGTTCGCAGAAGGATTTCAGTTCTACTGCCTCTGACGTGAGTTGTTTCCTCAGGTTTCAGTACAAAATGTCGCTGAACTCCCTGGATCCATGATACACTCGCCGCTTCGTTTGGATTTGATTTTCACTGAACAATGGCGAGAATACAATGTTCGTCTCCAGCCCGGTGTAGCCACAGTTTCATGCTTAAGGACGCAAGAGCACTTGAGGCTATCTTCTCTTCAGTCGTGCCATCTTCATTCCTTTTAGAGGTGACACGTTTTCTTTAATGACGTGCAGCACGCTTGGATGCTTCAAGTTACACTCTTGACATGTAATTCTTTTCTTACACTCCTTGCTAAGGTGCCCTTGTATAAGACATCCAAAGCAAAGTCCTCTTTTCTTCAGAAACTCAATTCTGTATTTCTGTGGCTGTTCCCTGATCACAGAACAAGCACGGTTTCTGGAAGCCATTAGCAGGCTTGCCTCGACTATTTTTCCCGAGGTGAGTATTGTGCTTCCCTTCTTCAGAAGGCATGACGCTTATTGCAAAACTGCTTCCTTTAAGGCCACTCATCTGATGGGTCTTTATGTCTGCAGTCTTGTCTTTTACCTTTCCCGCAATGCCTCTGTTGGTGTCCTGCATGTCTCCAAACAGCGGATCCATTGCAACTTTGCTTGCTTGTCGACGAAGTCCACCAAGTCTGTAAACCTGCCTCTTCTTCCTTGTCTTTCTTGAACATTGAAGGCCTTCCTCTTCACTTCTCTCTCATCGTGTATGGAAGCTTTGAGATGATCACTCGCATGTTCGTGAGATTATCCATTTCATCCATGTACTCAATATCTTCCATGGCGTTCCGACATCCTATCAAGAACAATGCATATGTGTGCAACGCTTTTCCATCTTCATTTTTGATCTGAGGCCAATGCCAAGCTTTCGCCATATAGGCACTGGCTATCTTCAGCTCATCACAATAGTGCTTCTGAAGTAGCTGCCTGGCTTCCTGGTAGCCTCTGGTTGGACTCAAATTCTTAGGTTTCTTTCGGTAAAGTCACATAGGTAAAACATCAAAATTAATAAAAAAAATAAAATAAAATAAAGATCACGACGTTTCGGAGGCAACACAAGTCTCCGTCATCAGGTGGGACCGTCACAGCCAGATTAGCTGCATCAAGTGAGGCAATGATTCAAGATGTAATCCCTTAAAAGCGAGTTGAGGGGGGAGGAGAGGGAGGGGGAGCTCATCAGAATGTGGGAGCCAATGAGTGGAACGTATCGGGAGGGAGGGGCGGGGCCAAAAGGGTGGGCGACGGCGTGGAAGCGATTGTGCGCAGGCGACAAACTGCTGCACACGCCAACGCATTGGACAGAGAGGGGGAGGGGGAGGCCTGATACACATCATATGTTCACAACTGCGCACGAGATTTTGTGGTTCTCCACTGGTGAATTGTTCCAGGTAATAAAACTTGTCTTGGCTACTCTCTGTCTTACTGTCAATGGTGTGCTCGAAAGCTTTGATGAAGGACTTGTAGACAAGTGGATCATCTTAGAACACAGGAATGTCTCTGAGGAAAATGAACAAATTTTGCTGTTTTACAAGCATCTCTGTAATCTCGTTCTGATGCTGCATCACTTGATAAAGATCTATTTCATTCCTTTCAGGCATCTGGTGGTGTTGACTTGTGTCTGGTCTGTAGTATCCTGTACTAGTACCAGCCTCTATACCTCTTGAAGGAGTTGATTCAGGGTCCTCGTATGCTCCTATAACATGGGCCGGCTGGGTTTTCTCTTTGTCCAGTCCTGAGATTTGCTGGATCTTGTCTTGGTCTTGAAGTACTCATGCTTGCCATCCAAAGTATCCACATATTCTCCAAACACCTTTAGCTTAGCACTGGATGCTGCAATAGCAGTCTCCGATTCCAACTGCTCCTTTTGAACTTTCAGCTGTACTTCTTCAAGCTCGATTTCTTGTTTCTTCTTTAAAGATACTGCCTTGGCTAACAGAGCTACATGTTCTGCTTCTTCTAGTACACGTGCCGACATTGCGGAGCTTTTAGAGGAAACCATTGAGTCATTTCCAGTTACGGAGCGATGCTCACTTGTGTTTTTGCTCCGTGGAACTGATAGTAATGATATGCTGTCTCCTGGATCAACATCATCTTCATCTTTCTTCTCTTCAGATACTTCTGTGATCCACTTTTCCATGGGCTTTTCTGACCCTTGTGCTGCCTTGTATTGTAGATGACTTTGCCATGTCGTCCGCCATCTTGTTTCCTCAGTGTACAACGTGTTGCAAAAGGTTTCAAAACTCTATTAAGAGTTATTCAAGGAAAATAACCTTTGCAGATCTGTTCCTAAAATATGCACAGTCTTGGCTTGGCAAAGCGAATACAGCTCACAGTTCTGTTTATGTAACTAGCAGGCTTCCGTAACTCAGTAACGTTTGCTTGTCTTTCACTCTTGGTAACAATCTTCTGTCGTACAAACTTGATGGTAGAATAATACATAGTGTTATATTAAAATGGATAAGGCAGCAACTGCAGCAGCAGCAGCAACTGCAGCAGCAGCAGCAACTGCAGCTCCCTTTGATGCTGTTAATCCTACATAATGCACATGCATATGCAGTACTAATCACATTCCTGCATTTCCCATAAATATGCTAAATTCTTCTTGATATGCAAATGCCTTTGTCTAGGCGCCCAGCTTATATATATGCTCCAAGCACGTGTGCCGTTTCATTCAGACTCTGTCGCCTCGACGGACCTGGTTTGCACCTGAGGACGGCTGCTTGCGTTGTGGCCGAAACGTTGTGAGAATTATTTTATTATGTTTTATTTTTATTATTTTATTACTTCCCTTCTACGTGACTTTACCGAAAGAACCAAGAAGTTGATGGTACCTTCTTGTTAGACACGAACTTGTTGCCTCCTGCGTGGTGAGACGTGAAGAGCGTTATCTCTTCTCTCTTGCACGGCTTTCTTCCACGTGAGTAGTAGTCTTTTACTTGTGTAGGCGCAGCTTTCTTGTACCAGAAAATAAGCTACGCCTGAACTTGCGGGAGCAACACGTCTGACGCGTGTTTGAGGTGTCTTAACTCAACGTGTTTCTTTATTTCTTAGTTGCACAAAACGAGCGTTTTCTAAAGTTATATCTTCGCCTGTTCACGTACTGTATCACCCTGTCTCACGGTAAAAGACTATCCACTCACTCCCCACCCCACGTTTATACTGCAAAAACCGGAAGTGACGTCATGGGTTCAACCAACGGAGCATCTAACCACAGGGGGGTTTCTAAACAGTTGGAATATTCCAAATCAAATATAACCAGTCCGTCAACAAATGTATGACAGATGTACTAATGTATATACAGAAATAATACACTCACTTTCTGTCTTATGGCTCTTACACACCCGACACAGCCAACTAGTAAGGGTTGTCACGTAAACAGAACATGCCAATTCGTCACTAGTACAGCACTAGTGTGTAGTGTATAGTGTAGTGTATAGTAGTGTAGTGTATACGAGTACAGCACACCGGTTGTGTTGGAGAGCCAAGCCGCAACATTTACAATCTGAGTACGACGTTTCACCATTAATAACAACTAGCTTCATCTCTATAAGGAACGAAACACAGGAGGACTTCTCCACAAACCTGTCTGTCGCCTGATGAAGCTGGTTGTAATTACTGGCGAAACGTCGTACTGAGATTGTAAATGTTATGGCTTGGCTCTCCAACACACCGGTGCTGCTGTACTAGTGACGAATTGCCACCTTTTGTTTGCGTAACAACCCTTACTAGTTGACTGTGTCGGGTGAAATTTACGTGGAATTGAATCCAACAAAAATTAACCCGTAAAAACAAAGTTTTTCACTATAAATCCTTTATATGCGTGTTCAATGGCCACAACCCAGCCCACATTGGTCTTTGAAACGGGCGGCGAGAGTCCTCTCGTCCTCTGGCTTGAGATGGCTGCCACCTATGGGTCAGATGATTGCCTGCCACCATTAAGCAATTGGTAATTAATATTTTTTTTCCTAAAAAGTGTAAATTTTGGAAAAAAATTTCACCAAATAAATTGTCACGCACAACGAGTCTGTGTGCAAAATGTCAGCTCGATTGTATCACGGGAAGTGGGTTAAAAACGACCGAAAGATTTGCACGGTCGTAAGCGCGCAAGCAAGTGAACTTAATATAAAGGATTTAAAAAGACTGTTGGGCTGCCACCGAGAAGCGGCGCATAGACATGACCATCCTGGATCTTGGTATCAAGAGGAGGTCATGAGTCGCGCTCCGCATAGGCTTGTTGTTGTTGGCTGTTGTTGTTGGTTGTTGTTCCATGGCCGTGCCGAACTTTATTTCTGTTGTGTCCAGTTCCTGAAAAGGCGCCACGGTTTTCCAAGAGATGTCAGCTCCCTCGCTTTGTAGACAGGAGGTCGTGGCTTCGATCCCCCGACCCTGACGCCGCCCGTATATTTGCACACTTTAGAATCGACATCGCCACCGCTTCAGGTATCGAGCTGCTGCTAGAAACTTCCACCTGTTGATGTTGATGACGATGATAAGCCGCCCACTTCGTCGACCTATCGTTTCTGATGGCCATGCCCCTTCTGGACAAAGGGCTACAAAGCAGCTCAGTGGGGCCTTACCTGGCAAAATAAAACATTGTTATAGCGGCGGCGGCGGTGGCAGCAGTAAGCTTCGAGAGCAGCGCGCGGCAAAACTTCGGACGTCAACGATCAAAACCGCACGCCGGAAGCCTCAACGTAGGGCATCAACGACCCGCGAGGACCGGCGGCGCGGCACAGGGCGGCGAGGAATTACGATCCGTCGATTCGGGTGTAGCGGGGCAAGGAGAGTTGGGGGGGGNTGATATTTAGAGCGCAGCTGCGCATTTTGGAAGACCGAAGACTTCGGGACGGGAGGAACTTGAGTTTAGTCTGTGGGTTCTTGGAAGCACGTATGTGAGCATGGGCACACGCGCACACGCGCACACAACGACGAAGATTCCTCGATAATTGTTTTTTACCCTTCTATCTGGCAACAAAACGGACACCTTTTTTACAAGGAGTCCTGTTTGCATAGACCACAATACCTGCAGCCATAATGCAAAATAAAACATAACTCTGATGATATATGCACTGTCCTTGAAGTTGATTGGTCCAGGACAGTGCATATATCATCAGAGTTATGTTTTGTTTGCATGACGACTGCAGGTATTGTGGTCTATGCAAACATGACTCCTTGTAAAAAAGGTGTCAGTTTTGTTGCCAAATAGAAGGGTAAAAAAACAATTATCATATTTTTTACTAGAAAATGAGGTTCCAATGGTGAAAATTCCCTCGTGTAGCCTTTACAGACTGTTTGGAGGCTAGCGCTGTTAGTGAGTAGTAGCGCCTGTAAAGGCTGGCACGGCACACGGGGGGGGTGGGTGGCCAGCACCACGCCGGCCACCTTTGTTTCCCCCAGTGACGATGTTTAAACGCCGCACCGGGTACTCGTTTGAGGCTGAGTCGACCTATGGGAGGCACAGGACCGGTTCAGATAATCGCCACGTGTTGGTGGCCGTGAGCGGGAATCGAACTCGGGTCGCCGGGTTCGTAGCGCAACGGCGAGCTAACCGCTGCGCCACCGCTCCCCAGACGTGCTCACACAACAACAACAACAACATTCACCACTAAAGGGGCAGTGACGTCACCACAGCGCCTGTGCCAGGCCAGTTGTACTTTGAGGCCACGTGAAGTGTCGAAGGCTCGCTGACAGGAGGTCACGGGGACGGGCACATACACACACATGCACACGTAACAATCGGTGTTGGCCCATCTTTCGCAAGCCCAGCAGCCGTGCCAGGTTCCGTGGAGCGAGAGGCAGCCGGCAGCGGTAGCAGCAGCTGAGTGTGGTGGGGTGTTCAAAGGCCTACCCAGACCCACAGTGGCTAGAAGATGTTAACAACCTCGCCTGGTGTGCAGGAGGTCGTGGGTTCGATCCCGATCCTGACGCCTGCTGCTGTATATTTGTAGGTTGCGTGTCTCTCTCTCATCACCACCACGATGGCTAGGAGATGTTAACTACCTCGCCTGGTGTGCAGGAGGTCGTGGGTTCGATCCCGATCCTGACAATGCNTGCTGTCTATGTGAAGTCTGCGTCTCTCTCTCTCTCCGTGGTGGTAGCGTGGATTTTTCTCCGGGTCCTCTGTTGTCTTCCCTCCCACATTTAGAATCAACTTCACCATGCGTTCAAAGCGATTTGGCTGCCGGTATAACTTTTCACACGACGATGATCATGAGCCAACTCCGTTGGGCCACCATTTATGATGGCCAACGTCACTTCTGAAAAAGAGTCACGCAGCTCAGTGGGGGCCTGACACCTGCCTAAATGAAAAATGGTTTCGTTTTCAACAGACCAAGGTGCTATCGGTTAACCGAGTGGCGTGCGACGACTGGCAGATGCACCACCTGCGCCCCGACACGGTGCCACCTTGCTGTGTGCCAGAAGGACGCTGTCACGAGTTCCTCGCACCTCGCCCCCGACCCCTGTNCAGCTACCCGCTACCGGCTTACCGTACACGTCCAGCGTGACGCCTGGCCACTGACGACAGTCGGCTGCCACTGCCACGTACCGTAGACGCCCAGCGTGATGTTGCCTTTTCCGTCATCCGTGAAGAAGTCCCCATGACCACAGAGTACATTCCGATGTCCGACAGGGTGACCCGCTGGAGGAGCAGCGAGCCGTTGTTGTAGATCGCGATACGCCCCTTGTACTCCTCCCGAGTCTGCGGGCCGACAACCCGGCAAGCAACGGATAACGAGGAGGAGAAGCGTGAAGGGTGGGGGGGGTGGAGTCGGTGACGGAGGCTCAAAAAAAAATCGTCCAAGGCATTTCCCCCCCCCNGAATGAAAAAATAATCTAGGTCGAGTTAGCAGGGCCTAGGCCGCAGCCTGCGGAGTGCAAGATGTGTCGTGTCGGTGGCTGTGGTGGTGGTAGTGGTGGCGGTGGTGGCGGTGGTGGCGGCGGTGGTGGTGGCGGTGGTGGCGGAGTTGTGGTGACAGTTAGGACAGCAGAGCAGGCGGGAATGGGTAAGGAGTGGATGGGGTAGTGGTAGTGGTGGTGATACGGTGAGGGTAGTGGTAGGGTCGTAGCTAGGGATCAGGTGCTAGGGTGCAGCAGTAGTGGTCGGGGAATGGTAGTGATAGGGTTTAGGGTAGTGATAGGGTAGTAATGGGGTAATGGTAGTGATAGGGTAGGGGTAGTGATAGGGATTATGGTAGGGGTAGTGATTGGGGTTATGGTAGTGTTAGGGGGTAGGGGTAGAGATAGGGTAGTGATAGGGGTAGTGATAGGGATTATGGTAGGGTAGTGATTGGGTTATGGTAGTGTAGGGCGGTAATGTTAGGGTAGGCCTGGTCCTAGCTGGTAACACAACCGAAGGTGATAAAAAGCAGAACTTACAGAGTTACCGCCTATGTTGCTGGCTGGCCATTCGACGATTTGTTGTTAAACGTCCACGTTACTTTGGGTCGACCAAGTTGCCGCTAAAACTGACGCTGAAAAGGCGTCTCTCCCAACCATCTGAGACACGCTCGAGAACGCTGTAGTCACAATGACGCCCGCCACGGGCCCTGCGAAGCACACAGAAGCACAGAAGCACGCGAGAAGCACGCGAGAGGCACGCGAGAAGCACAAAAAATGTGATTTGAATTGTTTGTGTAGTGCTGAACTTCACGCGGACAACTTCTTCCCTTTCTGTCGTCACTTTATTTGTCCAACACAGCACATTTCGCCACCATTCTCCAGCGCGTTCTCCGCTCGCTCCGTTCCTCCCTCTCTCTCTCCGTCTCCCCCGACTCCCCTCTCGGCTTCTCCGTCTCACTCTATCTCTCTCGTCAGCTTTCTCTGTCTCTACTGCTACCCTATACTTCTTTTTCCAACTCCACTGCTACTCTACACTTCTTCTTCTTCTGCTCTGACCGACTCCGTCCAGCTCCCAGCACAACTCCCCGTCTCACTCTGACGCTCCCTATTTATCCCCCTCCTCATTAATTTCCAATTAATAACCAGCTCCCCCCCCCNACGACCCGCGCCCGTCGCCCCCGCCGCCATCTACTCCGAACCCAGACTTACTGGCGCCAACTTGGCCTTGACAACAACATACGGCCAATCACTGCCCTGCATTCCATAATTGCCTAACAGCCGTCTCCGTCTCCTCCGTTGTCCCCCAGCAACACCAGCCTGTCCGGTACGACCCCACTGTTCTCAGCCCACACGTGTTACAATTACCCCCTTAGCGCGCGTTAAACCACTACATTTGGATCAAGTTTAAACCACCTCTACAGGGAGGATTTGAGTTCGTTTTCTCTCTGTGTGTCTCTGTGTTGTCTCTGCTTGTGTGTCTGTCTTCGTGTCTCCGTGTCTGTGTCTCTCTCTCAAATTCACACTTAACTTCTAGTTTAGCAATCATTGGAAGAACGTAATCAACCAGGCTATGCGCTACAAACAACAACAAATGAATGACCGCTTCCGGCAATGATGATAATGATAATAATACGGGAGGAGTTGGTGGTGCGGGAGCTGTTCAGACACCGAATAGGGGGACCGATCGACACTGATCACTGCAAGGCACCACCAGAGTCGGCACGAACAACCACACAGCTTGGTTTACATCACAGACAAAACAAAGACAAAACAAAGACAAAGATCCACCCCGCCCGTGTAGCCTCAACAGACATGTAGGGGCAAGTGCTGTTAGCAAGTAGCACCACCTATGAAGGCCGGAATGGCACACGAGGGGTGATGTGGTCAGCTTCCACGCCCGGCCGCCTTTGTCTCCCCAGTGGCGATGTTTTTTTTTTTACACACACACAAAATACTAATTTGAGGCCGAGTCGACCTAGGGGAGGCCCAGGGACCGGTTCAGAGAATCGTCACCGGTGTTGGTGGCCGTGAATCGAGAATCGAACTCAGGGCACCGGGTTCGTAGCGGGTTCGTAGCGCGAACCACTACTACAACAACAGCAACCGCCATTCGCCACTCTAAGTGGCGGTGACGTCACCACGACGCTTGTGCCAGGCCATGTGCACCTTGAGGCCACGTGAAGTGTCGAACGCCCGCTGGCAGGAGGTCACGGGGCAGACCCAGGTGCCACGGGTCGAGTGACTGAGATGACCGAGATGACTGGCTGATGCACCACCTGTGCCCACTACTGTGCCAACTTGCTGTGCTTTAGCCACCCGGCGCTCAGCTCGTTGTTGTAAGCGTCGCTCCTCCGCCCTCCGTTGTTGCTGGAGGGCGACTGCCTCCAACTGCCCAGTAGCGTCCTTCACGAGCCTACTCCACAGAGGCCAATCTTGACACCGCTGGTACCAGTCATCGGCAAGTCCACTCAGCTCCACATCCTCCTGCACATCACTCCATCTCTTCTCTAGCCGTGCCGCGCCCGTTTAGCCCCCTCAATCCGGCCGACAAAAGCTGTTTAGGCATGCGGTGACCCAGCCAACGCAGCCTTGCCTGCCGGAGGAGCTCACTGATAGGACTTTGTCCAGATCTTTCAAGGATTTGTGAGCTCCTCACGCAATCCAACCTGGTTAAACCCAGGATGGATCAGTCGTGGTTTAGTTGTAATTTATCGAAGGTGGAGGCGTTACCAGCCCCTCGCACCTGTCCAGAGCCCCCATTTAGCCACTGTGGTGGTCACAGACGCCATGAGGGGAGAAGCCAATCGGAATTGGCCCTCCCCCCCACAGCACTGCCCACGACAGCGTTGCCCGTCAGGCACCGCGAGGAGGTAGGGGTTGTTTTGCCACACACACACAGTGACACACACGCAATGTGATGCACAAAGACAAAGACACACACAGTGACACACACACACAGTGACACACAATGACACACACACAAAGACACACACTGTGACGGACACACACACAGTGACACACACAATGACACACACTGTGACGGACACACACACATTGACACACACGCAATGTAATGCACAAAGACACACACTGTGACACACACACACAGTGATACACACTGTGACACACACACAGTGACACACACAATGACACACACACAGTGACACACACTGTGACGCACACACACACAGTGACAAAGATAAAGATCCCCCGTATAGCCTGAACAGACTGTAGGGGCAAGTGCTGTTAGCGAGCACCTATGAAGGCCGGAACGGTACACGAGGGGTGGGTGGCCAGCACCACGCCCGACCGCCTTTGTCTCCCTAGTGGCGATGTTTACACACCGCACCAGGTACTCAAGGCTGAGTCGACCTAGGGGAGGCCCAGGACCGGTTCAGATAATCGTCACCGGTGTTGGCCGTGAGCGGGAATCGAACCCGGGTCGCCAGGTTCATAGCGCAGCGCGCTAACCGCTGCACTACCGCTCCCCACAACACAATGACACACACTTACGCACACACACACTGTGATGGACACACACACNGTGACACACACAATGACACACACAATGACACACACATACACAAACACAGTGACACACACCAATGTGACTCACAAATCTCAATGTTGAATATTTAAGGAAGGGGACGTGCAGCATCAACAACAACATTCCGCGCATTCTCGAGACCGGCAAGTCGACTTCACCTCCACGCGGGCGGTTGCGTAGCGACCCCCTCCCCCCCCCCCCCTGACCCCCACCACATCCCTAGTGACGGGTCCACGCTGGTACCCCCCTGCCCCCCACCCTGCCCCCCCAACCTCCACCCAATCCTCTCCCCACCCCCCTTCCTCCCCCCCGCTCCCAGCCACCCACACAGCCACCCACACACCCACTCACACTTACTCAGCTACTCACACACACACCCACTCACACTTACTCAGTACTACTCACCCACTCAGCCACCCACACCACACCACTCACACACACCCACACACACACTCATCCACTCAACTACTCACTCAGCCACTCAGCCACCCACTCAGCCTCCCACTCACACACTCATCCACTCAACCACTCACTCAGCCACTCAGCCACCCACTCAGCCTCACTCACACACACTCATCCATCAGCTACCCCACTCAGCCACCCACTCACACACACACACTTCATCCACTCAACCACTCACACTCACACACTCACTCACACTCAGACCCACTCAGCCACTCACACACACTCACTCAGCCACCCACACACACNCACCCGCGTCAACCACTCACACAGCCACTCAGCCACTCGCACCCACTCATCAGCCTCCCACTACACACCTCCCACTCAGCTACCCCACTCACCACCCACTCACACACTCACACTCAACCACTCACTCAGCCACTCGCACCCATAGCCTCCCACTCACACACCATCCACTCAACCACTCACACACCAGCTTCACTCACCCACTCAGCCTCCCACCACCCACTCAGCCTCCCACTCACACACACTCATCCACTCAATCACTCACACTCACACACTCAGCTTCCCACACACCCACTCAGCCACTCCACTCACCCACTAGCCTCCCACCCACTGTCTTATTAGCAAGGCGACAAAGCGTGTTCCATAGACTGGCAGCTGCGGTGGGCAGGAGCCCCAACACAGACCAGCGAGAGCCTTGAACCTCTCCGAGTGACTCACCCGGCCCGAGCCGGGTGGACTGCTGGGCTTCATGTTGGTGGCGACTGNTACGCAGGGCTTGCAAACGAGACTATCNTGGTCCCACGAGTATTTCCTGCGGTCACACAAACTCACTCACTCACCACCCAACTGACTCACTGTATCACCCAACTAAGCTACTCACTCACCACTCACTCACCCAATCTAACCCACCCCACTCACTAAACCACTCAATCACCACTCACTAAACCAGTCACTCAACCACTCACTCATCCAACTAACCCACCCACTAACCCACCCCACTCACTCAACCACTCACTTGCTCACTCACCNCTCAACCACTCACTCACTCAACCACTCACTCACTCACTCAACCACTCATAACCACCCCACTCACTCAACCACTCACTCAACCGCTCACTCACTCACTCAACCACTCACTCACCACTAACCCACCCACTAACCCACCCCACTCACTCAACCACTCACTCAACCGCTCACTCAACCACTTACTCATCCACTAACCCACCCACTAACCCACCCACTCACTCAACCACTCACTCAACCACTCACCCACTCACTCACCACTCACCCACCCGTAACCCTACCCACTCACTCAACCACTCACTCAACCACTGACTCAACCACTCACCCACCCACTAACCCACCCGCTCACTCAACCACTCACTCAATCACTCACTCAACCACTCACTCACCCACTAACCCACCCGCTCACTCAACCACTCACTCAACCACTCACTCACCACGACATCAACCACTCACCCACCCACTAACCCACCCGCTCACTCAACCACTCACTCAATCACTCACTCAACCACTCACTCACCCACTAACCCACCCGCTCACTCAACCACTCACTCAACCACTCACTCAACCCCTCACTTCACCACGACATCAACCACTCTCTATTCAACAATGAACCCCTAAGAATCCTAAATGTCCCTTAGTCTGGCTCTACGAACCTCAGGTATTCGTAAAAAAACCGCCCTCAGAATAAAGAATAATATAAACGGAGCCAGGATGGCTTTTTGTTACTGCGCCCTTCAAAAACAGCACTGACATCACGCGGCTGAAAATAGCCCGACGTGTCCTGGGCACACACACACACCTGGGCTTTTAGTACACCTAGATTACCCACAATGCACCAGCAGCAGCAGCAACGCGTAGGTCTGCTCGGCCGAAACGTTGAACGAATCGCCGGGTTATGACACGTGGGTCTTTGTTGTTGTTGTTGATCAAGCAGGGAAATTCTACGCTGTGTGTACGTACGTTGAACGTTTTGTATGTCGTTCTAGATTTGAAGCTTTCGTGACTGCAAGGATTCATATTCTTAGGTTTTTTCGGTAAAGTCACGTAGGTCATTTTTTTTAATTAAAATTAATGAAAGTAAAATTTTTAAAAAATAAAAACATTTCACGACGTTTCGGAGGCAACACAAGCTTTGTATGTACACGGGCACAAAGGCAAAGATCCCCCGTATAGCCTCAACAGACTGTAGGGGCAAGTGCTGTTAGCCAGTCGCAGCACCTATTAAGGCCGGCACGGCACACGAGGTGGTGGGTGGCCAGCACCACGCCCGGCCGCCTTTGTCTCCACGCAGTGGCGATGTTTACCTAACCAGGTACTCATTTAAGTCGACCTAGGGAGGCCCAGAACCGGTTCAGAAAATCGCCACTGATGTTGGCCGTGAACTGGAGTCGAACTCGGGCCGCCGAGTTCGTAGCGCAGCGTAGCGCTAACCGCTACACCACTGCTCCCCACACATTCATATATACACACACATACAGGTACGCATACAGATACATATACACACATAAAGATACATATACACACATACAGATACATATACACACATACAGGTACATATACACACACCAGTGGCATCTACATCTGCAGAACGTGAAGAACCAGTGGCATCTACATCTGCAGAACGTGAAGAACCAGTGGCATCTACATCTGCATAACGTGAGGAACCAGTGGCATCTAAATCTGCATAACGTGAAGAACCAGTGTCATCTACATCTGCAGAACATGAAGAGCCAGTGGCATCTACATCTGCAAAACGTGAAGAACCAGTGGCATCTACATCTGCAAAACGTGAAGAACCAGTGGCATCTACATCTGCAGAACATGAAGAACCAGTGGCATCTACATCTGCAGAACATGAAGAACCAGTGGCATCTACATCTGCATAACGTGAAGAACCAGTGGCATCTACATCTGCAGAACGTGAAGAACCAGTGGCATCTACATCTGCAGAACGTGAAGAACCAGTGGCATCTACATCTGCAGAACGTGAAGAACCAGTGGCATCTAAATCTGCAGAACGTGAAGAACCAGTGTCATCTACATCTGCAGAACGTGAAGAACCAGTGGCATCTACATCTGCAGAACGTGAAGAACCAGTGGCATCTACAGAACATGAAGAACCAGTGGCATCTGTAGAACATGAAGAACCAGTGGCATCTATATCTACAAAACATAAAGAACCAGTGGCATCTGCAGAACGTGAAGAACCAGTGGCATCTACATATGAAGAACCAGTGGCATCTACATCTGTAGAATGTGAAGAACCAGTGGCATCTACATCTGCAGAACGTGAAGAACCAGTGGCATCTACATCTGCAGAACGTGAAGAACCAGTGGCATCTACATCTGCAGAACGTGAAGAACCAGTGGCATCTACATCTGCATAACGTGAGGAACCAGTGGCATCTAAATCTGCATAACGTGAAGAACCAGTGTCATCTACATCTGCAGAACATGAAGAGCCAGTGGCATCTACATCTGCAAAACGTGAAGAACCAGTGGCATCTACATCTGCAAAACGTGAAGAACCAGTGGCATCTACATCTGCAGAACATGAAGAACCAGTGGCATCTACATCTGCAGAACATGAAGAACCAGTGGCATCTACATCTGCATAACGTGAAGAACCAGTGGCATCTACATCTGCAGAACGTGAAGAACCAGTGGCATCTACATCTACAGGACGTGAAGAACCAGTGGCATCTACACCTACATAACGTGAAGAACCAGGGGCATCTACATCTGCAGAACATGAAGAACCAGTGGCATCTACATCTGCATAACGTGAAGAACCAGTGACATCTACATCTGCAGAACGTGAAGAACCAGTGGCATCTATATCTGTAGAACATGAAGAATCAGTGGTATCTACATCTGCAGAACGTGAAGAACCAGTGGCATCTACATCTGCAGAACGTGAAGAACCAGTGGCATCTACATCTGCAGAACATGAAGAACCAGTGGCATCTACATCTGCAGAACGTGAAGAACCAGTGGCATCTAAATCTGCAGAACGTGAAGAACCAGTGTCATCTACATCTGCAGAACGTGAAGAACCAGTGGCATCTACATCTGCAGAACGTGAAGAACCAGTGGCATCTACATCTACAGAACGTGAAGAACCAGGGGCATCTACATCTGCAGAACATGAAGAACCAGTGGCATCTACATCTACAGAACGTGAAGAACCAGCGGCATCTAATCTGCAGAACGTGAAGAACCAGTGGCATCTACATCTACAGAACGTGAAGAACCAGCGGCATCTACATCTACAGAACGTGAAGAACCAGCGGCATCTACATCTGCAGAACATGAAGAACCAGTGGCATCTACATCTGCATAACGTGAAGAACCAGTGGCATCTGCATAACGTGAAGAACCAGTGGCATCTGCATAACGTGAAGAATCAGTGGCATCTACATCTGCAGAACGTGAAGAACCAGTGGCATCTACATCTGCATAACGTGAAGAACCAGTGGCATCTATATCTGCAGAACATGAAGAACCAGTGGCATCTACATCTGCAGAACGTGAAGAACCAGTGGCATCTACATCTGCATAACGTGAAGAACCAGTGGCATCTGCATAACGTGAAGAACCAGTGGCATCTGCATAACGTGAAGAACCAGTGGCATCTGCATAACGTGAAAAACCAGTGGCATCTGCATAACGTGAAGAATCAGTGGCATCTACATCTGCAGAACGTGAAGAACCAGTGGCATCTACATCTGCAGAACGTGAAGAACCAGTGGCATCTACATCTGCATAATGTGAAGAACCAGTGGCATCTGCATAACGTGAAGAACCAGTGGCATCTACATCTGCATAACGTGAAGAACCAGTGGCATCTGCATAACGTGAAGAACCAGTGGCATCTGCAGAACGTGAAGAACCAGTGGCATCTACATCTGCATAATGTGAAGAACCAGTGGCATCTGCATAACGTGAAGAACCAGTGGCATCTGCATAACGTGAAGAACCAGTGGCATCTGCATAACGTGAAGAACCAGTGGCATCTGCAGAACATGAAGAACCAGTGGCATCTACATCTGCAGAACGTGAAGAACCAGTGCCATCTACATCTGCATAACGTGAAGAACCAGTGGCATCTGCATAACGTGAAGAACCAGTGGCATCTGTAGAACGTGAAGAACCAGTGGCATCTACATCTGCATAATGTGAAGAACCAGTGGCATCTGCATAACGTGAAGAACCAGTGGCGTTACATCTGCAAAACATGAAGAATCAGTGGTATCTACATCTGTAGAACGTGAATAACCAGTGGCATCTACATCTACAGGAGATTATACAACTTTTAAAGCCATTCCTCTGTGTTAGTGTACATGCCGTGCAACGCGTTTGGAATCGACAGGAGTAAAGTTGGACTTGCGAACAAATCGACTTACAAACAGAAATCTCTGGAACCCTAAGAACATTGCAAAGGCATGGTGGTTGTGTAAATATATCCAGCACTCGTGATTATTATTGAAGCTAGTTGTAATTACTGGCGAAATGTCGTGCTCAGATTGTAAATGTTGTGGGTTTGCTCTCCAACACACAACTGGTGTGCTTTACTAGTATACTACACTATACACTACACTATACAATATACTATACACTACACTATATACTGGTGCTGTACTAGTATACTACACTATACACTACACTATACAATTCAATACTATACACAATACACTACACTATACACGAGTGCTGTACTAATATAGTACACTATATAATATACTACTCTACACTACACTACTATACACAATACACTACACTACACACGAGTGCTGTCCTAGTATGCTACACTATACACTACACTATACACTACACTGCTATACACAATACACTACACTATACAATACGCTACTATACACTACACTACTATACACTACACTATACACTTACACTATACACTACACTATACACTACTACTGTACTAGTAACGAATTGGCCACGTTCCATTTACGTGACACACCACTTTACTAATTGGCTGTGTCGGGTGGTGGCGGGTTTAACGACACATTAATATTTCACGTGATCTAACCCAAAAAAACGATAATATGAATGATATTTGTCGCAAAACGGACTTGATTATCTGCGTGCGGTTTATCCGATTTGCGGATTAGAATCAGAAAAAAAATTTTGACTGCAGGAGGAATCTGATGAGCTATGAAGCTCTTTCCTCACAGATGTCTAGAGTAGGGGTCAAAGCGTTCCAGCAACAAACAATAAAACAAACGAAATAAGAGTACAAAGTACAAGCAAGGTACAGAAGTCACCCAACACACCTACAAGTACAACACAAAACCATCCCCATTCTTTCTAGATTTGAAGCTTTCGTGACTGCAAGGATTCATACTCTTGGTTCATTCGGTAAAGTCACGTAGGTAAAAATGAAATCAAAATTAATAAAACAAAAACAATAAAATCACGTTTCGGAGGCAACACAAAATATCTGTGACAGTTTCACCTGAAGACGGAAGCTTGTGTTGCCTCCGAAACGTCGTGATTTTATCGTTTTTGTTTTTTTATTAATTTTTATTTTATTTTTACCTACGTGACTTTACCCAAAGAACTAAGAGTATACATCCCCATTCCCCCAGTCACAGCCCTACCGAGCTATTAACTTCTTTTGCAAAAGCGACCTGGCCAACAAATGGTATCAGCTCAACAAAGTGGCCTTATCAGTTGAACATTTATCGCAGCAAACTTATCTCAATAGGATAAACGCGACCACGGAGAGAGAGACACACAAACTCCAAATATACAGCAGCAGGCGTCAGAGTCTGGATCGAACCCACGACCTCCTGTATACCAGGCGAGGTAAGTTAACATCTCCTAGCCACCGTGATGATGATTAGACACCGCGAACTCCAAATATACAGCAGCAAGCGTCAGGGTCGGGATCGAAGCACGACCTCCTGTACACCAGGCGAGGTAGTTAACATCTCCTAGCCACTGTGATAATGATGGGAGACACGTAAACTCCAAATGTACAACAGGCATTTGTCAGGTTGGGATCGAACCCACGACCTCCTGCATACCAGGCGAGGTAGTTAACATCTCATAGCCACCGTGATGATGATGAGAGACCAAACTACAAATATACAGCAGGCGTCAGTGTCGGGATCGAACCCACGATCTCCTGTATACCAGGCGAGGTAGTTAACGTTTCACCATGGGGAGAGGTACATGCAAACTCCAGATATAGAACAGGCATTATCGGGGTCGGGATCGAACCCCTGACTCCCGCATACCAGGCATGGAAGATAAGCACCCTAGCGTGCCCCTAAAATAAATAAAGTATACAAGTTCAGATAGCATCACCATCAATTCTCAAGCTTGGGATCGGGTAAAAACCCCACGGCAAAAAAAACAGTCACAGACCACACCGAGATACCACGTGTTCCCTTAATAATAAGTGATATTTAAAATAAAAAAATAAAAACTCGCTTTTATGTACCGTACCAGTAATGGAAGAACTCCACGACTCCAGGAAGTGGCCCCGAAGCTTGCCATAACGTAAGGGGCCGTGGCCAATTACAGCCAACGTCAGTTTGCCGTGGACAGTTAGACCCAAGCCGAAACATAACGTATAAAAATTGTTTAAAAATATATATTTTTTATTATAGAATATAGTATTGTCATCAGTATGACATAAGTATACCAAGTTTGCAGTCGATACCACATTGGGAAGTGGGTTAAAATTCAGTTACAAGATTTGAGGATGCAACAACAACGACAACAAAGTGAGTTATTAATTTACCCGACGTAAATTAATAACTCACGGATTCCCCTCCCCCCCCCCNATTTTAAGCCTAAGTTAATGATCTAAAAACAGTTATACACGCATTGTTATTCGTGCAAATGTTTATTTACAAGTCACGGGCGCTTACAAACCCAAACAAATACGTTGCTCCCGGTTTAATCCGAACTCCACGCGGTCGCCTCCACAGTACAGTAGTTGCAATATCTTTGCTACGACGACAGTGGGGGCGGAGTTTGCAGTCATAATGCAAACAAAAAACACAACTCTGATGATGTATGCACCGTCCTTGAAGTTGATTGGTCCACACCCGAGACAGCTTTCCTTAGAGCCTAGTCTCACATGGTGTTGGATCAGATGACGCCAAAAGGCGCACAACTCAAAGACAATGCACCATCAGAGTATGAGAGCTCGGGTAAGCATTTACACCATTGGAACCTCACGTATATTTGTATCTCACCTGTGCCACGCCTGTCACTCTCACTCACCTGCAATTGCAGCCCAGACCAAAGGTATCACGAACCAGGTGTAGCAGCCCATGGCTCCAGCTGACTCCACCTGTGTGCGTAGGTCGCGTACGTGAGTGTACAGCACAGGTAGTCCCCGAGTTACGATGGGTCCGACTTGCGATATTTCGATGTTACGATGGCGACACGACAAAATTGCCATCGACAACCTAACATCGTTCAAGTGTGCAGACGACGGGCAGAATCTTGGTGAGTACGGTACAATGTGATACGTTACGATACGTTCAATGCATGTATACACTACACTATTACACTACACTACTATACACTACACTACTATACACTACACTATACAATACATTATACACTACACTATACACTACACTATATACTACACTATACACTTCACTATGACACGACACTATACACTACACTATACACTACTATACACTACATTGTACACTATACATTACACTATACACTACGCTATGGTACGTAGCTTTAGTGACTGTGTGCGTGGGTGGGTGAGTGACTGTGCGTGGTGAGTGGGTGAGTGACTGTGTGACTGTGTGAGTGGGTGAGTGACTGTGTGAGTGGTGAGTGAGTGAGTGACTGTGTGAGTGGGTGGGTGAGTGTGTGGGTGGGTGAGCGAGTGTGTGGGTGGGTGAGTGTAAGAATGAGTTGGTGAGTGAGTGTGTGTTTGGGTGTAAGAATAAGTGTGTGGGTGGGCGAGTGAGTGCAAGAGTGGGTAAATTTTGATTTAAAGCTTTCGTGACAGCAGGGATTCATATTCTTGGTTCTTTCGGTAAAGTCACGTGGAAGGGAAATAATAAAATAATAAAAATATAAACAAATATTTATTATTCTTTTATTATTTCCCTTCTACGTGACTTTACTGAAAGAACCAAGAATATAAGTGAGTGTAGTTGAGTGTAAGAGCGCGTGGGTGAGTGAGTCAAAGAGTGACAGAGTGAGTCTAAGAGTGAGTGGTGAGTGTAAGAGTCAGTGGGTGGGTGTGTGGGGGGGGGGGCGAGTGAGTGGGTGAGTGAGTGAAATAATGAGTGGGTGGGTGAGTGAGTGGGTGAGTGAGTGTAAGAATGAGTGGGTGGGCAAGTGAGTGTGTGTTTGGGTGTAAGAATAAGTGTGTGGGTGGGCGAGTGAGTGTAAGAGCGCGTGGGTGAGTTAGTGTGTGTGTGTGGGTGGGTGAGTGAGAGGGTGAGTAAGTGTGTGGGGTGAGTGAGTGGGTGGGTGAGTGAGTCTGGCTCGTCTTTAAACGAGGTGTGATTGATCTCTGAGTGAGTCATCGGTGAGTGACTACATCCTAACAATGCCACTGTGATTGTTGTGACAGCGACGCTGCTTCTCTGTGTACCCCCCCCCCCCGTGTACACACCTGTGTACCCCCCCCCGTGTACACACCTGTGAGTCTGTCTATATATAGAAAGTGTATACTGTACGCATGCGTGTGTGGGTGGGTGTGATGTTACCTACTCTACAGGCGTGTATGTAGATGTAGGTATGTGTGTACATGTGTTTGTGTGCGCATTATGCACCTATGTAGCTATGTGTGTGTGTGTCACCTTTTGTATACTTGTGTGTGCATCTGTGTGTATGTATGTGTATATACATGAATGTGTGTACACATGAATGTATATATGGGAACCTGTACGTGTGTATTTGTCCTTGCCCCATACCTCCGATGAACAAGGTTGGCTACGTACCTGTACACACGTGTACCTGTGTGTATGTGTGGATATGAATGTGTACCTGTGTGTATGTGTGGATATGAATGTGTACCTGTGTGTATGTGTGTATCTGTGTACATGTACCTGTGTGTGTATCTGTGTATATGTACCTGTGTGTGTATCTGTGTACATGTACCTGTGTGTGTAGAGTACATGTACCTGTGTGTATGTACCTGTGTGTGTAGTGTACATGTACCTGTGTGTGTACATGTACCTGTGTATGTACAGTACATGTACCTGTTTGTGTAGTGTATGTACCTGTTTGTGTAGTGTATGTACCTGTTTGTGTAGTGTATGTACCTGTGTGTGTAGTGTATGTACCTGTGTGTGTATATGTACCTGTGTGTCTACATATACCTGTGTGTGTACACGTACCTGTGTGTGTACAGTACATGTACCTGTGTGTGTGTACTAGTACCTGTGTGTGTACGTGTACCTGTGGACGTGTACATGTGTGTATGTATGTGCCTGTGTGAGTATATGTACGTGTACCTGTGTGTGTGTACATGTACCTGTGTGTGTGTGTGTACATGTACCTGTGTGTGTACATGTACCTGTGTGTGTACAGTATATGTACCTGTGTGTGTACAGTACATGTACCTGTGTATGTACGTGTACCTGTGTGTGTACATGTACCTGTGTATGTACGTGTACCTGTGTGTGTATGTGTATATGTGTGTACATGTACCTGTGTATGTGCACCTGTGTGTGTGTACCTGTGTGAGTATATGTACCTGTGTGTATGTGTATATGTGTGTACGTGTACCTGTGCGTACGTGTACCTGTGTGTATGTACGTGTACCTGTGTGTGTACGTGTACTAATACCTGTGTGAGTATATGTACCTGTGTGTGTACGTGTACCTGTGTGTGTACTTGTGAGTATGTATATGTACCTGTGTGTACGTGTACCTGTGTGTATGTACGTGTACCTGTGTGTGTACGTGTACTAGTACCTGTGTGAGTAAATGTACCTGTGTGTACGTGTACCTGTGTGTGTATGTGTATATGTGTGTACGTGTACCTGTGTGTACGTGTACCTGTTTGTATGTACCTGTGAGTGTATACTAGTACCTGTGTGTATGTGTACCTGTGTGTACGTGTACATGTATGTATGTACCTGTGAGTGTGTACTAGTACCTGTGTGTATGTGTATATGTGTGTACATGTACCTGTGTGTGTACCTGTGTGTGTGTGTACCTCTGTGTGTGTGTGTACCTGTGTGTGTGTGTACCTGTGTGTGTGTGTACCTGTGTGTGTGTGTACCTGTACGTGTACCTGTGTGTGTACGTGTGTGTACATGTGCGTGTGTGTACTAGTACCTGTGTGTGTGTGTACCTGTGTGTGTACGTGTACCTGTGCGTGTGTACGTGTACCTGTGCGTGTGTGTGTGTACTAGTACCTGTGGACGTGTAAACCCTCTCCACACGTTAACGAAGTCTCACCGCGTCCCCAACGAAGTCGCGGCGTCCCACCGCGAGGTCCACTCGGACACAACAAAAAGGAAACTTCACTTCCGGGACAGGTGAAGTGGGGGGGGGGGGAAGTGGCTCGCGCCGCATACGTCATCAAGGTGGGGCCCGAGGGCGTGGCCTAATTGCGTGACGTCACCAGGGGGAGCATGCTTCTAAAGGAATGTGGTCACGTCGAGATTAGAAGCTTTCGTGACTGCAAGGATTCATATTCTTAGGTTTTTTCGGTAAAGTCACGTAGGTAAAAACATCAAAATTAATGAAATTAAAATATTAGCTGCATCAAGTGATGCAGCTAATATTTTTACCGAAAAAACCTAAGAAAATGTGTTCACGATTGGAATATTTATTTAAGTGCAAAAAATGTAAACAAATCACCCAAGAAACGAACACAAACAAATTTCGATTTGAAGCTTTCGTGACTGCAGGAAATCATATTATTTGGGTCTTTCGGTAAAGTCACGTAGAAAGTTTATAAAATAATAGAATACGACGTTTCGATTGCAACACAAGCAACCGCCATCAGGTAGAACTAAATTTGAGAGAGAGACAAAATACAGACACGGAGACACACAGACATACACACAAGCAGAGAGACACACATACAGAGACACACAGAGACACACGGTGAGACACAGAGAGACACACAGAGACACACAGATACACACAGAGAGAGACAACACAGACCACAGAGAGAGAGACACACACAACATAGACACAAACAGACATACAAGCAGAGAGAGACAACACATAGACACACAGAGAGAGACACACAGAGACACACAACATAGACACACAGAGACAACACAGAGACACACAGACATACAAGCAGAGAGAGACAACACAGAGACACAGAGAGAGACACAGAGAGACACGCAGAGAGAGACACACAACATAGACACACAGAGACAACACAGAGACACACAGACAGACACACAGAGAGAGAGACAACACAAGACACACAGAGAGAGACACACAACATAGACACACAGACACAGAGAGAGACACACAACATAGACACACAGAGACCCAATGCCTCTATGTCGGGGCCTTAAACAATACCAAATGGATTACTTTTTGCAAATAATCAAATTACTGAATAAACCACAAGCGGTGCTCGTGATGCAAACAAAGTTACACATTCTGTCATCGTCTATTGTCGATTTGAAGCTTTCGTGACCGCAGGAATCCATACTCGTTGGTTCTTTCGGTAAAGTCACGTAGACAAAAAAAATACCAAAAAATTAAAGATTTCGATTTAAAGCTTGTGACTGCTGGGATTCATCTTCTTGGTTCTTTCGGTAAATATTCTTAGGTTTTTTCGGTAAAGTCACGTAGGTAAAAATTAAAATTAATAAAAGTAAAATAAAATAAGCATTTTACTTTTACTTGAAATTAATAAAAGTAAAATAAAATAAAATTTTACTTTTTTTTATTTTAATGTTTTACCTACGTGACTTTACCGAAAACCCTAAGAATATGAATCCTTGCAGTCACGAAAGCTTCAAATCTAGAATCTTTCGGTAAAGTCACGTAGAATGGAAGTAATAAAATAATAAAAATAAAACATAATAAAATAATTCTCACGACGTTTCGGCCACAACGCAAGCAGCCGTCCTCAGGTGGAGAACAGGTCTGGTTGTGGGATCTGAGAATTATTTGTTTTATTTATTATTTATTTTTCCCTACGTGACTTTACCGAAAGAACCAAGAAGAAAAATTAAGATTTTTAGAAAAATCAAATTTTATTACATTTTTTATTTTTTTTTATTTTACTTTTTCTACGTGACTTTACCGAAAGAGTATAGTGCAAAAACACACACGAATCACGCAATTTTTGTTCACAAAGAGCTTTACAGCTCTTCGGATTACCTCCTGCTGCAGTCTAAATACTGATTCTGATTCAGAACGGGGGTAGGGCATCAGGGGCGATGACGTCATCCGCGGCGGTCGCATCATCGCGGTGACGTCATGTTACACGGGCCTGGGAGGGACAAAATGCGGTGGCGACGTCAAAAGTCAATGTCACCGCTGCCCACGAGCGGCTTGGAGACTCGTGACGTCATCGAGCGGGAGGTTTGCGAGTTGTTGCTGGTGACGTGACGTCATACCTGCCGAGGCGTCGTGGCCGCTTGTGACGTCACCGCTGTGACGCCGTCGTCGTTGCGGAAATGACGTCGCCGGAAGTGAAACGTTTTTGTATTTTCTTGGTTCTTTCGGTAAAGTCACGTAGAGGGGAAATAATAAAATAATAAACATTCAACAATTAGAATTTTTATTAATAAAATAATAAAAGTAAAATAATTACATTTTATTGTTTAATTAAACAATAAATTTGTTTTTTTATTTTACAAAAAAATGTTATTGTTTAATTTTACAATAAAATGTTATTGTTTAATTTTACAATAAAATTTTATTATTTAATTTAACAATTTTTTTACATTTTTTATTCTTTTATTATTTCCCTTCTACGTGACTTTACCGAAAGAACCAAGAATATGAATCCTGCAGTCACGAAAGCTTTAAATCGAAACTTAATTGTATTTTAACGATCAAACGAGTCATTTTATTTCCATGATGAAATGTAAATTAAACGTCTCAGTGAATAGCACATTCCTGCGGAGGGAGCTGGTAGGAACGTCGGGTTGCTCGGTCAATGGCCTGCAGGGTCAACGGCGGCGTGGTGTATTCCGCAAATATGGCCGACTGTGAGGGCGGGCACAAGCCGGCGTGAGTAGGTTAAACGTTGAGTTTTATAAGGGCACCACGGGTGACCAGCCCCTCCCCACCCAGCCCACCCNTCCCACCCCCACCAGCCCCTCCCAGCCCCTCCCCACCCTCCCCTCTCCACCCAGCCCCACCCCTCCATTTTGGATGCACGACGGACGGACGGACACAATAATCCCCTGTGGGCTGGTGTAACCAGGAGGTTCCTAAGTAATAAACTGCGTTATCGGTGGTGATAGCTATCTTAGCGACCCGCGTTCCATCCGTGTGCTGCTATGAAAGTCCAAAGGGCCGTCCATAAATGACGTCACGCGATTTTGGACGATTTTTGCCCCCCCCCCCTTCGTCACACGGCGTCACAAAAAGTCAGACCCCCCCCNTCAAATATGACGTCACAAAGCTCTGCCCCCCCCCCCNAAATAAAACATGCTTCAAATCGCTTTAAACTATTGTCATTGTAGTGCGAATTTAATGTGGCACTGCACTATGATGTTGTAGGAGAAAACATTTATTTAAAAGTCTATTTAACTAAGTAGAACGTGCTGTCGATATTAATTTAAAGTTGAGCATTTTGACATGACGTCACATTTCCAAACCCCCCGCCCCCTCGTCACACATCGTCACAAATGTCTGACCACCCCCCCCCCCCACAGGTGCGTGACGTCATTTATGGACGGCCCCTGTCTGTCTGTCGCTGTAACGTTCTTACACCGTGACCCCTCCGTGAAGTCTGTGACCAAAGCGCTTTACAGCGCATCGGATTTCTCCCGCGTTATGAACATATTCTGATTTGCGATTCAATCGCTATTTTATATATTTTTTAAATCCTTTATATTAAGTTCGCGTGCTTGCTTACGACCGATCTTTCGGTCGTTTTTTAACCCACTTCCCGTGATCCAATCGAGCTGACATTTTGCACACAGACTCGTTGTGCGAGACAATTAATGTTCGTGAAAAAAAAAATCCAAAATGTTACACTGTTTAGGGAAAACAAATTAAATATTTAATTACCAATTGCTTAATGCTGGCAGACAATCATCTGACCCATAGGTGGCAGCCATCTCAAACCAGAGGACGAGAGGACTCTAGCCGCCACGCATATAAAGGATTTATAGTGAAAAACTTTGTTTTTACGGGTTATACTTATTTTAATTCCAGAGCACACATTTTAGTGTTATTGACCAACGTGTCAAGTGAAATGTATTCAGTCTCTAAACCTAGCACGGTCGATCCTAATCAGTGCCATGGTGAACATGCAAACAGACGCGGCTCTGATCGTACACTGTGGCATTGCCCTTGCTCTGTTACACTCACCCACCCACTCACTCACCCTTACACTCACCCACTCACTCACCCTTACACTCACCCACCACTCACTCACTCTTACACTCAGCCATGATGGCATTGCCCTTGCTCTGTCGCCTTGTGGCGGTCTCTGGTCTAACACCTGGCGCAAGGCCATGAAGAAGGCCAATCAGTTTCACACAATCGACCTTACACGTATTGTTACACTCAATCACCTGCCCACTCATTGTTACACCCACTCACTCACTCTTACACTCACCCACCAACTCTTTCTTACACTCACCCACCCACACTCATTCTTACACTCACCCACTCACTCATTCTTACACTCACCCACTCACTCACTCTTACACTCATCCACTCACTCACACACTCACCCACCCACACACTCATTATTACATTCACCCACCACTCACTCTTACACTCACCCACCCACCCACTNTTACACTCACCCACCACACACTCTTACACTCACCCACCCACACATTCACCCTTACACTCACCCACACACTCATTCTTACACTCACCCACCCACTCACTCATTCTTACACTCACCCACCACTCACCCTTACACTCACCCACCCACCCACGAGGCATCACTCTTACACTCACCCACCCACCCACTCACTCTTACACTCACCCACACACTCACTCTTACACTCACCCACCGCACATTGACCACGAGGCATGGACACAGATCCGGTATCAATGTTCGTGATTCCTTCGCCGCTCGTTCTTAAAACGCGCAACGGGACACTTGAGATGCACAGACCGTCCGCTACCGAATGTACACTTATAAATTACACGGCAGTTGATATGAAATAAGGCACTTTTTTATATATATCTAAGTCATTAACCATTACTATAGTTCGACATTATCAGTATTGTCATCGTCACATCATCACGGAAAAGACGTCGCGACCTCCCCGTTGCGTTCACGTCCGCCACTTTAAACTCCTTTATTTAACCACGTGTGAGTTCCCCGTTGAGATTCAATGTCTCTGATTGGTTGAACTCCTTTATTTAACCACGTGTGAGTTCCCGTTGAGATTCAACGTCTCTGATTGGTTGAACTACTTTATTTAACCACGTGTGAGTTCCCCGTTGAGATTCAACGTCTCTGATTGGTTGAACTACTTTATTTAACCACGCGTGAGTTCCCCGTTGAGATTCAAGGTCACCGATTGGTCGAACTACTTTATTTAACCACGTGTGAGTTCCCCGTTGAGATTCAGGTCTCCGATTGGTTGAACTGCTTTATTTAACCACGTGTGAGTTCCCCGTTGAGATTCAAGGTCACCGATTGGTCGAACTACTTTATTTAACCACGTGTGAGTTCCCCGTTGAGATTCGAGGTCTCCGATTGGTCGAACTACTTTATTTAACCACGTGTGAGTTCCCCGTGAGATTCAAGGTCTCCGATTGGTCGAACTACTTTATTTAACCACGTGTGAGTTCCCCGTTGAGATTCAACGTCTCCGATTGGTTGAACTACTTTATTTAACCACGTGTGAGTTCCCCGTTGAGATTCAACGTCTCCGATTGGTTGAACTGCTTTATTTAACCACGTGTGAGTTCCCCGTTGAGATTCAACGTCTCCGATTGGTTGAACTACTTTATTTAACCGCGTGTGAGTTCCCCGTTGAGATTCAAGGTCACCGATTGGTTGAACTACTTTATTTAACCACGCGTGAGTTCCCCGTGAGATTCAAGGTCACCGATTGGTTGAACTGCTTTATTTAACGCGTGTGAGTTCCCCGTTGAGATTCAACGTCTCCGATTGGTTGAACTCTTTATTAACACGTGTGAGTTCCCCGTTGAGATTCAAGGTCACCGATTGGTTGAACTGCTTTATTTAACCACGTGTGAGTTCCCCGTTGAGATTCAAGGTCTCCGATTGGTTGAACTGCTTTATTTAACCACGTGTGAGTTCCCCGTTGAGATTCGAGTCTCTGATTGGTTGAACTGCTTTATTTAACCACGTGTGAGTTCCCGTTGAGATTCAACGTCTCCGATTGGTTGAACTGCTTTATTTAACCGCGTGTGAGTTCCCCGTTGAGATTCAAGGACTCGATTGGTTGAACTACTTTATTTAACCACGTGTGAGTTCCCCGTTGAGATTCAACGTCTCCGATTGGTCGAACTACTTTATTTAACCACGCGTGAGTTCCCCGTTGAGATTCAAGGTCACCGATTGGTGAACTACTTTATTTAACCGCGTGTGAGTTCCCCGTTGAGATTCAAGGTCACCGATTGGTTGAACTACTTTATTTAACCACGTGTGAGTTCCCCGTTGAGATTCAAGGTCACCGATTGGTTGAACTACTTTATTTAACCGCGTGTGAGTTCCCCGTTGAGATTCAACGTCTCTGAGCGAATGACGGCGCACGGTCACTCTCACAACCCCCTTCCCGCCTCGCGTCGCGTCCTACTTATAGGTAGCCTCAGCCCAAAAAAACAAACACACACACAAACCTATCATCATTGACGTCAATGATTTAAAATAACTTCGCTTGCCGAGTTGTATAAAGTGTCTATGTACACACGCGCGCGCGCACGTTTCATCGTTTGGCACATTAATCAAGGGACGATTTAGAACGAAGACGCACACGGGAGGAAATATAAAAAATTAAAACTTTAACTGGGAAAAAAAAANGAAGCCAAAGGCGCAGCTTCTGAAACTCCCGACTCACGCCACTGCTCGCGAAAGGAGACTCCAACTCATATAGAGGAAGCTCGAGGCAGGGGAGGGAGGGGGGGAGCTTCAGACGGGGGGGGGGATCCCCCTTCTAGTGAGGGGGAGAGGGGGCTCGAGATCGTAAAAAGGAAAAAAATAATAAATAAAAGAGAAAGCGAGAGAGAGAGCGAGAGAGTGAGCGAGATGGTGAGCTAGAGGGTTTACATAAAGCAAAGTTTAAAAAAAAAAAATTACGAAATGATGAAGAAGCAAAGTGCCGAATACACCGAGCATCTTCTTGTTTCCACTGATCGTAAAAAAAGAGAGAGGGGGAGGCGGGGCTTGAGAGAGGGGAGGCGGGCTTGAGAGGGGGGGGGGCTTCAGAGAGAGGGGAGCAACTGGCCCCCCTCTTCCGCACTGGCAAGCGGTTAATTACAAGCCCGGCCGAGTGCCGCCACTCCAAACCAGTCCATCAAGTGAGCCTCCCGTAAAATAATTAAGGCGCGCGAGTTTTGAGTCGAAGCGAAAACGAGCGGCGATTGTAACGTCTTTGCAACTACAAAATAATGATGATGATAAAATACAAATTGCAAAATAATGATGAAATAAAAATTACAAATATTTATGAAATCAATTTTTTCAAAATATTGATGAACTAAAGTTATTTGTTTTAGATTGAAGGCTGCAGACGGAGAGAGACGTTTTGACCACCGCGCCAAAGCAAGCGGTTAATTACAAGCCCGGCACAGCCACTCCAAAACAGGTCCATCAAGTGAGCCTCCCGCAATAATTAAGGCGCGCGATTTTGAGTCGGGGCGACGAAAACGAGCGATAATTTTGTTTACAATTACAAAATAACGATGATACTGACACAAACATTTTTTTACGCAATTCTTTCAACAATATAAATTTTGACTCATTTGTTGAAATGAAGAACTTGGAAATCTGCGGATTTTTTTTGTTTAAAACGACGAGGAAATTCCGCACGGAAATCTCGCGGAACGACTCCGCGGAAGATATGACAGATCTACGTCTGACATCCCCAAGTGACGCTCCGGTCCATCCTCACCCACTAGAGGGCAGCCTTTCACCGCTCAACTGTGCCACTCGCCCCAGCCGTGTTGATCGCTTGCCACTGAAACCTCTGATGCCGCGATTATTCCATCGGTCAACACACTTTTTTTAATCCTTTATATTAAGTTCGCTTGCTTGCTTGCTTAGGACCGTGCAAATCTTTCGGTCGTTTTTTAACCCACTTCCCGTGATCCAATCGAGCTGACATTTTCCGCACAGACTCGTTGTGCGTGACAATTAATGTTCGTGAAAAAATGTTTCCAAAATTTTACACTTTTTAGGACAAAAATATGATATTTAATTACCAATTGCTTAATGGTGCAATGCAATCATCTGACCCATAGGTGGCAGGCATCTCAAGCCAGAGGACGAGAGGACTCTAGCCGCCACGCATATAAAGGATTTATAGTGAAAAACTTTGTTTTTACGGGTTATACTTATTCTGGCATAAGGTATTCTAACGGTTTTAAGGTAATTTTGGGGTGCCGATTCCAAATCTGGCATCATTTTCTGTCTATCACATCAGGTTTTTGAGATATCAAATATTGGATTTTCAAAAAAAACTGCGGAAGAAAATATTAAATAAATGTGGATATCTACATAAAATTATATTATAAACACTATCCTAAAAGTACAGCACCATATTTTAACACTAAAGCAGTCACTGACTGGCAACAACTTGCAATCATAAGTGACGGAGTTAATTTCGGGTAAAATCAATGAAAACGGGGTATGCCGATAGCATAAAAATGAGATGTGATAGAGCAAATCTGAGATCAGATTTGGAATCGGCACCCTGACATTAGTCTAGAACAGCTGCAAAAGTCCAGGCCAGAAAAACATGTTTTTTTTTGTTGACCAGTAATTATTGTTACGGTGATGATAACACTGGTCAACAAAAAAACTTTTCTGGCCTGGACTTTTGCAGCTGTTCTAGACTAATTTCAGGGTGCCGATTCCAAATCTGATCTCAGATTTGCTCTATCACATCTCATTTTATGCTATCGGCATACCCCGTTTTCATTGATTTTACCCGAAATTAACTCTGTCACTTGTGATTGCAAGTTGTTGCGAGTCAGTGACTGCTTTAGTGTTAAAATATGGTGCTGTATTTTTAGGATAGTGTGTTCATAATATCATTTTATGTAGATATCCACATTGATTTAATATTTTTCTTCTGCAGTTTTTATTGAAAATTCATAAAAACTTGATGTGATGGCAAAAACTGATGCCAGATTTGGAATAAGTCTATGTTGGAATACCTTATGCCATGTGTGTTGACCAGTGTTCTTATTGTTACAACGCTACGGGTCTCTATGCGAGTCTTTGGTTAGTTATGGGTGTCTATGCGAGTCTATGAATTTTACGTGAAGCTATGGTCTCTGTGTGAGTCTACGGGTCTCTGTGTGAGTCTACGGGTCTCTGTGTGAGTCAATGGGTCTCTGTGCGAGTCTACGGGTCTCTGTGTGAGTCAATGGGTCTCTGTGCGAGTCAATGGGTCTCTGTGTGAGTCTGTGGGTCTCTGTGTGAGTCTATGGGTCTCTGTGTGAGTCTATGGGTCTCTGTGTGAGTCTATGGTCCTGTGTGAGACTACGGGTATCTGTGTGAGTCAATGGGTCTCTGTATGAGTCTATGGGTCTCTGTGTGAGTCAATGGGTCTCTGTGCGGGTCTACGGGTCTCTGTACGAGTCCACGGGTCTCTGTATGAGTCTACGGGTCTCTGTGTGAGTCTATGAGTCTCTGCGTGAGTCTGTGGGTCTCTGTGTGAGTCTGTGGGTCTCTGTGTGAGTCTGTGGGTCTCTGTGCAAGTCTACGGGTCTCTGTGTGAGTCTATGGGTCTCTGTGCAGTTACGGGTCTCTGTGTGAGTCTATGGGTCTCTGTGTGACTCTATGGGTCTCTGTGTGAGTCTACGGGTCTCTGTGTGACTCTATGGGTCTATGTGTGAGTCTGTGGGTCTCTGTGTGAGACTACGGGTCTCTGTGCGAGTCTACGGGTCTATGTGTGAGTCTACGGGTCTCTGTGCGTGTCCACGGTGACCAGGCTGAGGCCATCAACTCACGGCGCTAGAGATACCCGGGGTTCGATCGTCAAAATGAATCCTGACGTGCGGGAACGTGGAATCTGCCCGCACAACGACTCCCTGGCACGGCTGATTATCCCAGAGGCGTGCAAACGAGATGACGCCAAACGGGATGACGCCAAACGAGATCACGCTAAACGGGATGACGCCAAATGAGATGACGCTAAACGGGATGACGCTAAATGAGATGACGCCAAATGAGATGACGCCAAATGAGATGACGCCAAATGAGATGACGCTAAACGAGATGACGCCAAATGAGATGACGCCAAACGGGATGACGCTAAACGGGATGATGCTAAATGAGATGACGCCAAACGAGATGACGCTAAACGAGATGACGCTAAACGAGATGACGCTAAACGGGATGACGCTAAACGAGATGACGCCAAATGAGATGACGCTAAACGGGATGACGCTAAACGGGATGACGCTAAACGGGATGACGCTAAACGGGATGACGCTAAACGGATGACGCTAAACGGATGACGCTAAACGAGATGACGCCAAATGAGATGACGCTAAACGGGATGACGCTAAACGAGATGACGCCAAACGAGATGACGCTAAGGCTACACGGGGAACAACGCGGACGAGGCGTAACGCGTAACACACGGAGGTAATCACGACATCGCCACGTGATTAACCCTGCGGCAACGTCCCCAGTGGGTGGACGAGCCGACGTCGAGCTGACGTCGTGGCGACGTTGAGGCTACAACGATGCAACATTGAGGCAACGTTGAGCCAAACGTTCCATGTGCCATATTCCGGGCACCCGGTTCACCTCCAACGTTGACCCAACGTTGACCCAACGTTGACCCAACGTTGACCCAACGTTGATCTAACGTTGAGCCCAACGTTCCATGTGCCGTGTTCAGGGCACCCGATTCACTTCCAACGTTGATCCAACGTTGACCCAACGTTGGGCCAACATTCCACGTTTACCCCGGGGCAAGGAGTGAAGCCATACGAGCAACCGCCAGAGTCGTTTGAGGCTGCTCGTTGAGGGGAGGGGTTGGGGGGGGTTGGGGGGGGGTTGGGGGGGGTTGGGGGGGGTTGGGGGGGCTCTGTCAATGAGTGAACGACTTTCAATCGACCTCCTGGCTCGCTGTATAAACAGAACGTCGGACGAACGTCGGTCGGACGTTTAACGCGAAAAAACAGCGGCGGACTTCCCTCACGGACGGATCACATGTTTACTGGGCACCCCGGAATACCCGGAGCGTCAGGCTCAACATCAGGCCAACATCAGCTCAACGTCGGGCCCAACGGGTCTAACCGCGTGCGGCAGAGGTCACAAACGGGTTTTGATTCCTTACCCCTCGTACCCGTACCCGGCCGCACCAGGGTCGCAAACGGGTACCCGTACCCGGTTGTACCCGTACGGGTACGGGTACCCGTACCCGTACCCCACCCGTACCCGGCCGGGTAAGGGTAGGGTACGGGTATCGGGTACCCGATTGCGACCTCTGGATGAAGCCATGTTGCAGGCGCGGGTGGGTTGATTCTAGGAACTTGAATTGTGAGAAGAGACAAGACGTTGGGAAATGAGTGACAAACGGTGACTCACCAGTGACTCACGGCCTACCCGTACCCGTACCCGGCCGGAGGGGAAGTATGGACGGATGACAGCTCCTGGTCAAAGGCTAAATTGGCCGTGCGGTTCCTTAAACGTTAACATTGACGATTTTACTGCAAGCAATGATAATAATAGAGACCTTGGGTTCAGTTTTCCGAGTGAATTGTAAGTGTCAGTGTTTAAAGAACGGCACGCGAATTCTAACTTGGGTGATTTTATCTCCACGATTAAAACAGCTGTTAATTGTGGGAAATGTAAAACCACGCAGCGCGTCAGCAAATCATCTGTCAGCTAACCGGCATACCTCATCAGCCAATCAGCGTCAGCTAACCAGGCGCCACCACGAGCCAATCACACGCCACACCCAACAGCCCGACCCCTCAAGCGTCCCAGCAACCAATCACACGTCAGCTAACCGGGCGCCACCACGAGCCAATCCCACGCTAACCAGAACGACGTGAGCCAATCGCCACACCCCAACAAACCCGACCTCTCGAACGTCCCGGCAGCCCAATGGCGCGTCACCTTACCGGCCAACACCGCATCAGCCAATCACACGCCAGTACCCCCCCCCTCCGCCCCCCCGCCCCACACCCTCCAACCAATCAGGCGCCGTCGTCTCCCCACAGGCAGAGGTTACGGGAGGGGACGATGAACTCAAAGGTCCAGCACTTGCTGCAGGCCCGCACCCCGCACGTCCGCACGTCCGACCCTCCGGGGCTTCCGTCCTCGCGATCTCCTCCCACGCCCTGCTGCTGCTGCTGCTGCAGGCGCTGCTGCTGCTGCTGCTGCAGCTGAGCCACCTTGCACTTGCGCAGTCCGCACGGAAGCCACTCCACGCAGACGGCGCAGCGGCAGACGCAGGGCGCGGAGGGCGAGCGAGACTCGCGGCACCGCGGCGAGGCCGGCGAGGGAGGCGGTGACGGTGACGGCGGCGGCGGCGGCGGCGAAGATGGCGACGGCGGTGAGAAGGAAGGCGGCGACCCCGGTGGTGGCGAGGGGCGGGCGAGACGGGGAGGTTGAGCTGAGCGAGGATGGTCATCACCGGAGGCCCGCCGCCTGTGCCAAGGGAGAGGGGTGGGGAGGACAGAGAAAAAGATTAAGGTCCCCCGTGTAGCTGGTAACCCCTTGGCACAGGTAACCCCTCCACCTTCAATTAATTACCACAAAAGCGTGAGAAAAATATCAGCTAAGCTTGTGCCAGAGGCCCCGGGGGACAGGCGTCTATGACGTCTCCTGGCCAAACCCCATTTTGCAGAGCCAGGAGACTTAATCTTCACCCTCGGGGTTCCTCCAGAAACAGCAAAAAGCCACTGTGGGTGGCCACGTGGAATGTTCGAACGCTCCCTGCGGAGGAGAGGCTGCCACTCCTTTGTCGGGAGCTGGACCGGTACCGCCTGGATCTCTGCAGTATTCAGGAAGTCTGGTGGACCGGCTCTGGCTCCTGCCACCATGAGGAGTGGATAGTACTCTACTCGGGGCAGTAGACTGCCAAACAACAGGGAGTGGCTTTTTCTGAACAAAAGAATGAAGGGGGCGTGGGAGCATGGCAGTGAGGTGTGGGAAGCTGTAAATCCCAGGCTACTTTGGGCTCGCCTTACCTTCAACCAGAGACAAAGAGTGGTGGTCGTGGTTACTTATGCCCCACCGAAGATGAACATCAGTGGAGAGATGCAGGCAAGGCCTTTGATAACATCCTGTCACAGGTATGAGCTAAAGTGGCCCCTCGAGATAGAGTCATCTTGTTGGGTGACTTTAATGCCTGAGTTGGTCATGATGCTGATCTGGAGTGATTGGAAGGCATGGGCCAGATCAGCTCAATAACAACGCTAGACTTTTGTGCAGCCCATGGGCTTGTAATTACCAACATGCTCTTCCGGCATCGACGCATCCACACAACATCATGGATGCATGCCGGGTCCAAGCAAGAACATCTGCTGGACTACATAGTGACGGACCAGCGATGCGAGCCCATGTCTTTGACACCAGGACCTACCATGGACCTGATCTGCCCAATGACCATCGATTTTCATCTTTAAGATGTGCCTGCCATTCTCCCACTCCGTTGGTGGATGTACACCCAGGACCCCATTCAAACCCACAGTGGCCTCGTCTCAGTTAGCTGATGAAAGTTGCAAGTGAGAATTTAATGATGGCTTGCAGTTGGGGTTGGCATCGTCCCCACTTCTGATGCCGAGGGAAATGGGTGAGATTTAGGACTGTGGTTCATGCAGCTGCAATGGCTGCTTTGGGTACGCGGTCCAGACCTCCCCAGAGGCCCTGGCTGACAGAGGAGGCGTTCAGGCTGGCGGAGAAAAAGCGACAGGCCCACTCTCATCGGCTACAACATCCCACGTCAGAGAATGAGGAGGCTTACCGCAGCCTTCGCTCGGAGGTTCAGAGAGCCGTGAGATACTGCAAAGATGGGTGGGTGATTGCAGGTTTCTGAGGAAATGGAATCTGCCTCAGTGGCCCGCAATCACAAATCACTCTTACTCCATCAAAAAAGTAACTTGCAGCGCCACACCTATCATAGGGGAAAGAACAGTGATCCAATCTCTGACCCCCAGGAACAGGTTTGCAGATTTGCTGAGCATTTATGTGAGGTATTGAGAGACGGGAAAATCCCTCAGACTGGAAAAGATCATGGGGCAAAGTGGGGATGACCCTGCTGAGGCTGCGGTGCCTCAAATATTGGAAGTATTAGTCACCCCCTGTGAGTGGCTGGCTGAGATGCCATCTGTTGAGGAAAAGCGCCAGGTAGAGATGATCTCCCAAGCAAAATGCTGAGGGAGGGTGGCATTTGTGCACAGACTGCCCTGCATGACATAACAACAGTCTGGACCACTGGACGGGTTCCGCAGGACTGGAAGGATGCCCAGGTGGTCCCCTCTTTAAGAAGGGACCGCACACACTGTAACAATTACAGGGGCATCTCACTCCTCAGTGTGCCAGGAAAGGTCCTGGCAAGGATTATTCAACATCGCCTTGCCAGGCACGCTGAGGAGAGGCTTGCGGAGCCCCAATGCGGTTTCAGGAAAGGGCAGTTCTGCACAGATTCCATATTTTCTTCTCTGTCTGCTACAGCAGAGGTGTAGGGAATTCCAACAAGACCTACATCTCTGCTTTATTGACTTGGTCAAGGCCTATGATACCATCAGTAGGCCTGGGCTCTGGGTTGTTCTTCGTGCTTTTGGAGTCCCTGACCCTCTGCTCACGATCATTAAGGACTTTCATGATGGTGAGCGGGCCCGGGTAAAACTACGTGGCCGGGAGTCGGAGCCTTTCCCTGTACACCTTGGGGTGCGACAGGGATGTCCTCTGGCTCCCACATTATTTAACATCTATTTTGACCACGTAGTTCGTGAAGCCTTCAATAGCTGTACCGGGGGAATTTCCATTTTCGGAGTCCCTGACTCTCCGCGTGTCTCTGCGTGTGTCTCTGCGTGCGTGTCTCTGCGCGCGTGTCTCTGCGCGCGTGTCTCTCCGCGCATGTCTCTGCGCGCGTGTCTCTGCGTGCGTGTCTCTGCGTGCGTGTCTTTCTGCGCGTGTCTCTGCGTGCGTATCTCTCCACGCGTGTCTCTCCGCGCGTATCTCTGCGCGCGTGTCTCTGCGCGCGTGTCTCTGCGTGTGCATCTCTCCACGCGTGTCTCTCCGCGCGTATCTCTGCGCGCGTGTCTCTGCGCGCGTGTCTCTGCGTGTGCGTCTCACCGCGGTTGAGGGCCCGCACGGTGTCGGCGTTGCTGTACGCCGCGTCCCAGGCGTCGGTGCAGGCGCTGTAGAGGCGGGCCGCACGCTCCGTCGCGTTGCTCAGCGCCACCAGCAGCTCCATGCGCAGCGTCTCAGCGGGGCGGCTCTCCCCCGCACCGCGCACCACCGCCGAGTTCCGCTGCACCGACACCGACACACACCGCAACGCTCACCGCACCGCTCACCGCACCGCGCACCACCGCCGAGTTCTGCTGCACCCACACCGACACACACCGCACCGCTCACCGCACCGCGCACCACCGCCGAGTTCCACTGCACCGACACCGACACACACCGCAACGCTCACCGCATCGCGCACCACCGCCGAGTTCCACTGCACCGACACCGACACACACCGCAATGCTCACCGCACCGCTCATCGCCCCGCGCACCACCGCCGAGTTCCGCTGCACCGACACCGACACACACCGCAACGCTCACCGCAACGCTCACCACCGCACAGCTCACCACCGCACGGCGGGGTTCCCTCTGTGCCGCCACCACCGCCGCCGCCACAACACCGCTCACCACCGCACCGCACTCACCACCACCACCACCATTCACCACCGCACCACTCACCACAACACCGCTCACCACCACCACCGCTCACCACAACACTGCTCACCACCACCACCACCGCTCACCACCGCACCGCTCGCTCATCACCACACCGCTCACCACCACCACCGCTCACCACCACACCGCTCACCACCACCACCACCACTCACCACAACAACGCTCACACACCACCACCGCCACCACCACACTACACACCACCACACACACAACCACACCACACACCACCACCGCCACAACCACACCACACACCACCACACACACCACACACGGCCATCGTGAACCCAAGCTGGTGAGTGGACTGGTGAGCGTGGTGGTGAGTGAGCTTGTGAGTGGGCTGGTGAGCGTGGTGGTGAGTGGGCTGGTGAGTGGACTGGTGAGCGTGGTGGTGAGTGTGGTGGTGAGTGTGGTGGTGAGCGTGGTGGTGAGCGTGGTGGTGAGTGAGCTTGTGAGTGGGCTGGTGAGCGTGGTGGTGAGCGTGGTGATGAGCGTGGTGGTGAGTGTGCTGGTGAGCGGGCTGGTGAGCGAGCTGGTGAGCGTGGTGGTGAGCGTAGTGGTGAGCGTGGTGGTGAGTGTGGTGGTGAGCGTGGTGATGAGCGTGTGGTGAGCGTGCTGGTGAGCGGGCTGGTGAGCGAGCTGGTGAGCGTGGTGGTGAGCGTGGTGGTGAGCGAGCTGGTGAGTGGGCTGGTGAGCGTGGTGGTGAGTGTAGTGGTGAGGTGGTGGTTAGTGTGCTGGTGAGCGAGCTGGTGAGCGAGCTGGTGAGCGTGGTGGTGAGTGTGGTGGTGAGCGAGCTGGTGAGTGGGCTGGTGAGTGAGCTGGTGAGCGAGCTGGTGAGCGTGGTGGTGAGCGTGGTGGTGAGCGTGGTGGTGAGCGGGCTGGTGAGTGAGCTGGTGAGAGGCTGGTGGTGAGCTGGTGAGTGGACTAGTGAGTGTGGTGGTGAGTGGGCTGGTGAATGTGGTGGTGAGCGTGGTGGTGAGCGTGGTGGTGAGCGTGGTGAGCGAGCTGGTGAGCGTGGTGGTGAGCATGGTGGTGAGTGAGCTGGTGAGCGTGGTGGTGAGTGGGTTGGTGAGTGAGCCATGGTGAGCGTGGTGGTGAGTGGGTTGGTGAGCATGGTGGTGAGTGAGCTGGTGAGTAGGCTGGTGAGCGTGGGGTGAGCGTGGTGGTGAGCGTGGTGGTGAGCGTGGTGGTGAGTGGGTTGGTGAGCGTGCTGGTGAGCGTGGTGGTGAGGGGACGCCACCTGGCGGAGTTTGCTGACGGACTCTGGCGAGAGGACTTCGCGTGCGTGGAGTCGCGCGATGAAGCAGCTCGTGCGGTACTCATCCTGACCCCGCTCCATCTCCCCAACACCAGCACCTTGAAGACCTTCACTCCCTGTGTGACACACACAGTCACACACAGTGACACACACACACACAGTCACACACACAGTGCACTCATCCACCCCGCTCCATCTCCCCCAGCACCAGCACCTTGAAGACCCACTCCCTGTGTGACACACACACACACAGATGGCCACACACACACACNGTCACTGACCCACACACACACACAGCACACACACNGNGCAAGCACACACAGTCAGTGACACACACACACAGTGCACACACAGCACACACACACAGTGCGGNACTCATCCTGACCCCGCTCCATCTCCCCAGCACCAGCACCTTGAAGACCTTCACTCCCTGTGTGACCGGGACCGGTTCAGATAATTGTCAACATCAGTGACAATTATCTGAACCGGTCCCGGGCCTCCCTAGGTCGACTCAGCCTCAAATGAGTACCTGGTGCGGTGTGTAAACATTGCCACTGGGAGACAAAGGCGGTCGGGCGTGGTGCTGGCCACCCACCCCCTGTGTGCCGTTCCGGCCTTCATAGGTGCTGCTCGCTAACAGCACTTGCCCCTNCAGTCTGTTAAGGCTATACAGGGTGTCTTTGTCTTGTCACACTGTGTGTGTCACTGTGTGTGTGTCACTGTGTGTGTCACAGGGAGTGAANGTCTTAAAGGTGCTGGTGTGTGTCAGTGTGTGTGTGTCAGTGTGTGTGTCAGTGTGTGTGTGTGTGTGTGTGTGNCAGTGTGTGTATGTGTGTCTCACTGTGTGTGTGTATAGTGTGTGTGTGNGTGTGTGTGTCTGTGTGTGTCACTGTGTGTGTCACTGTGTGTNGTGTGTGTGTAGTGNGTGTGTGTGTGTCACTGTGTGTGTGTCAGTGTGTGTGTCACTGTGTGTGTCAGTGTGTCAGTGTGTGTGTCAGTGTGTATGTCTGTGTGTGTCAGTGTGTCAGTGTGTGTGTGTCACTGCTGTGAGTGTGTGTGTGTCAGTGTGTGAGTGTGTGTTGTGTGTGTGTGTGTGTGTCAGTGTGTGTGTGTATCAGTGTGTGTGTCAGTGTGTGTGTCAGTGTGTGTGTGTCACCTAGGTGTGTCAGTGCGGGGTGAGAAAAATGAGTCCCACGGGGGAGAGGAAGGATTTGGGGAAGATCTCCGGTCTGTAACGACTTACAGATGTGCCGTGTGTGTGTGCACTCACACACACACAATACACACAGACAAAGAACCCCGTGTAGCCTGCACAGACTGCTGGGGCAAGTGCTGTTAGCGAGCAGCNCCTATGAAGGCCGGCACTGTGGACGAGGGGGGGGTGGCCAGCACCACGCCCGGCCGCCTTTGTCTCCCAATGGCGATGTCTACACACCGCTCACCCACAGGCACTGTACTAATTTGAGCCGAGTCGACCTAGGGNAGGCCAGGACCGGTTCAGAGAATCATCGTGAGCGGGAATCGAACTCGGGTCGCCGGGTTCGTAGCGCAGCGACTGCTAACCGCTGCACCACCGCTCCCTACAACACACTCACACTGAATTGTCCACCCACCCAGTCACTCCACGGCGAACTCACCCACCCACTCACCCACCCACCCACCACCCACCCACCCACTCACCCACCCACTCACTCACCCACCCACTCACCCACCTACCCACTCACCCACCCACCCACTCACCACTCACCCACCCACTCACCTACTCACCCGGCTCACCAACTCATCCACCCACTCACTCACCCACTCACCCGCTCACCCACCCGCTCACTCACCCACTCACCCTCTCGCCCACCACCCGCTCACCCACCCACTCACCCACCACTCACTCACCCACCCACTCACCCTCTCACCCACCACCAACCCGCTCACCAGTGCGTGTGTGATTGTTTGCGTGCGTGCATGTGTGAGATCGTGAGCGTGTGTGAGATAGTTAGTGTGTGATTGTGAGTGTGTGAGTGTGTTGCAAGTATGTGTGAGTGTGCGAATGTGTTATTTTATGGGTGTGAGTGTGCGTGCGTTTGTTATTGTGCGAGTTTGTGCGTGTGTGTGAGTTTGTGTGCATGCGTGTGGGTGTGTGTGCGTGCGTGCGAGTGTGCGTGTTTGAGGTTGTGTGCGAGGTTGTGTGTGTGTGCGAGTGTGTGAGGATGTGCGCGAGTGTGCGTGCTTGAGTGAGCGAGCGTGTGAGTGTTGTGAGTGTGTGTGTATGTGCGTGTTTGTGTGTGTGATTATGTGTGCGTGTTTGTGTGTGTTTGTGCGTGAGTGTGTGTGTGAGTGTGTGAGTTGTGTATGTGTGAGGTTGTGTGTGAGTGAGTGTGTGAGGTTGTGTGAGTGTGTGAGTGAGTGTGTGTGTGAGTGTGTGTGTGTGTGTGTGAGGTTGTGTGAGTGTGTGAGTGAGTGTGTATGTATGTGTGTGTGAGTGCGTGTATGTGTGTGTATGTGTGTGTGAGTGTGCGTGAGTGTGTGATGTTGTGTATGTGTGAGTGTGTGAGTGAGTGTATGAGTGTGTGTGAGTGTGCGTGAGTGTATGTGTGAGTGTGTATGTGCATGTATGTGCGTGAGTGTGCGTGAGTGTGTGTGAATGTGAGGTTGTGTATGTGTAAGTGTGTGTATGTGTGTGTGAGCGTATGTGTGAATGCGTGAGTGTGTGTATGTGCATGTATGTGCGTGAGTGTGTGTGTGTAAGTGCGTGAGTGTGTGTGTATGTGAGTGTGTGTGTGTAGTGTGTGTGTGTATGTGAGTGTATGTGCGTGAGTGTGTGTAAGTGTGTGTGTATGTCAGTGTATGTGCGTGAGTGTGTGTGTGTAAGTGTGTGTGTGTATGTGAGTGTATGTGCGTGAGTGTGAGTGTGTAAGTGTGTGTGTATGTGCATGTATGTGCGTGAGTGTGTGTGTGTGAGTGTGTGTGTATGTGCACGTTTGCGCGTGCGTGTGTGTGTATGTGAGTGTGTGAGTGTGTGTAAGTGTGTGTGTAAGTGTGTGTGTATGTGCATGTATGTGCGTGAGTGTGTGTGTGTAAGTAAGTGTATGAGTGTGTGTGAGTGTGTGTGAGTGTGTGAGTGTGTGTGTGAGTGTGTGTGTGAGTGTGTAAGTTGTATGTATGTGTGTATGTGTATGTGCGTGGGTGTGCGTGGGCGGTGTGTAAGTGTGTGAGTGTGTAAGTGTGTGTATGTGTGTGTGTAAGTGTATGTGTGTGTGTGTGTAAGTGTGTGTGTGTGTAAGTGTATGTTTAAGTGTGTGAGTGTGTCTGTGTGTGTATGTGTGTGTGCGTGGGCGGTGTGTAAGTGAGTGTGTGTGTGAGTGTGCGTGGTGTGCGTGTATGTGTGTATGTGCGTGTGCGGTGTGTAAGTGAGTGAGTGTGTGTGTGAGTGTGCGTGGGTGTGTGTGTATGTGCGTGTGCGGTGTGTAAGTGAAGGCGTCACATGTCTCCATTGTACTTTAGGATTCCCCAGCCCAACCCAACCCCNGCGTACAGTGTGTGTGTGTGTGTGTGTGTCTGTGTGTGTGTGTGTGTGTGTGTCTGTGTGTGTGCTGTGTGTGTGTCTGTGTGTGTGTCTGTGTGTGTGTGTCTGTGTGTGTGTCTGTGTGTGTGTCTGTGTGTGTGTGTGTGTCTGTGTGTGTGTGTGTCTGTGTGTGTCTGTGTGTGTGTCTGTGTGTGTCTGTGTCTGTGTGTGTGTGTGTCTGTGTGTGTGTGTCTGTGTGTGTGTATCTGTGTGTGTTTGTGTGTGTATGTGTGTGTGTATCTGTGTGTGTGTATATCTGTGTGTGTGTCTGTGTGTGTCTGTGTGTGTTTATCCGTGTGTGTGTCTGTGTGTGTGTATCTGTGTGTCTGTGTGTGTGTGTCTGTGTGTGTCTGTGTGTGTATGTGTGTGTGTCTCTGTGTGTGTGTGTCTGTGTGTGTCTATGTGTGTGTCTGTGTGTGTGTATGTGTGTGTGTGTCTGTGTGTGTGTCTGTGTGTCTGTATGTGTGTGTGTGTCTATGTGTGTGTGTCTATGTGTGTATGTATGTGTGTGTGTCTGTGTGTGTGTCTATGTGTATGTCTGTGTATGTCTATGTGTGCGTCTGTGTGTGTGTCTGGGTGTGTCTGGGTGTGTCTGTGTGTGTGTGTCTGTGTGTAGTGGGGAGCGGTGGTGCAATGGTTAGCGCTACGCTGCGCTATAAACCCGGCGACCCGAGTTCGATTCCCGCTCACGGCCAACACCAGTGACGATTATCTGAACCGGTCCTGGGCCTCCCCTAGGTCGACTCAGCCTCAAAATGAGTATCTGGTGCGGTGTGCGGAAAACATCGCCACTGGGGAAGACAAAGGCGGCCGCGGCATGGTGCTGGCCGCACCATCGGCAGCACTTGCGCCCCAACAGCGTGTCGAGGCTACACGGGGGACCTTTACCTTTGTCCGCGAGGAGTGGGAACTTTAACAGGGTCTGTGGATGCGCGCGACACCACGGAGTTGGTTGGGGACTGGCTGACACCGATCAGCTGTTTACCCTCTTGACACGCTCACAGACACCGCTGGTGCTCAGGGTGGGTGAGTGGGTGGTGGGGGGTGAGTGAGTGGGTGGGTGAGTNGGTGGGTGAGTNGGTGGGGGGTGGGTGGGTGAGTGGGTGGTGGTGTGGGTGGGTGGGTGAGTGGGTGAGTGGGGGGTGGGTGAGTGGGTGGGTGAGTGGNTGGGGTGGGGTGAGTGAGTGAGTGGTGAGTGGGGTGGGTGAGTGAGTGGGTGAGTGAGTGGGTGAGTGGGTGGGTGAGTGGTGAGTGGGTGAGTGGGGTGGTGGTGAGTGGGTGAGTGGGGGTGGGTGGGTGGGTGAGTGGGTGAGTGGGTGAGTGGGGTGGGGTGAGTGGGTGAGTGGATCAGTGAGTGGATGAGTGGGTGGGTGAGTGGGGGGTGAGTGGGTGGGTGAGTGAGTGGTGAGTGGGTGGGTGAGTGGGTAGGTGAGTGGGTAGGTGAGTGGGTGGGTGAGTGGGTGGATGGATGAGTGAGTGACTGGGTGGGTGGGTGAGTGGGTGGGGGGGTGGGTGAGTGCGTGGGTGGGTGAGTGGGGGGGTGAGTGGGGGATGGGTGGGTGAGTGAGTGAGTGGGTCGGGGGTGGGTGGGTGAGTGGGTGGGTGAGTGGGTGGGTGGTTAGAGTGAGTGAGTGGGTGATTGAGTGAATGGGTGGTTGAGTGAGTGGGTGGGTGAGTGAGTGGGTGGGTGCGTGAGTGAGTGAGTGGATGGGTGAGTGAGTGGATGGGTGAGTGAGTGGATGGTGAGTAGATGGGTGAGTGAGTGGATGGCTGAGTGGGTGGGTGCTTTGGACGAGTGTTGGGGTGGGCGGGTGCTGGTGACCTCCCCTTCACCTTCAATTAAATCACAAAGGGACCCACAGAGAAAAGATCAAAGTTAACTCTGTGCCCAGAGATCCCGCCCCAGTGGGACAGGCGTCTATGACGTCACTACCCCCTCCCTCCACCCCGCACCGCCCCCACCCCTCCCCAACTCCCTCGAAAAGCACCACGAGTGGCCACGTGGGATTGCCCGAACGCTCAACTGCGTAGGAGAGGCTGCCATTTGCCCGTCGGGAGCTGGACCGAAACTGCGTAGGAGAGGCTGCCGTTTGCCCGTCGGGAGCTGGACCGGTAAACCGCCTTTGACCGTCTGTGCGACACCGCAGGTTCCGGTGGTCCTGGTTCTGGCTCATTCGCTACGAGGGGTGGGGCGGTCCTCCACTCGGGTGCTGGGGTGGTGCAGGACATTGCCAAACACCAGGGAGTGGCTCTGCTACTGAACGAAAGAATGAAGGGGGCGCGTGGGAGCGTGGCGGTGAGGTGCGGGAAGCTGTGAGTGGGCTTTGCCTCTCCATAAACGAGAGGCGAGGATGCTGGTGGTGGCTTGCGGTCCCCCACCTGAAGATGAAAATCAGTGGTGAGTCAGACGCCTTTAATGACCTCCCTGTCACAGGTGCGAGCTAAAGTGGCACCCTGGGGGACAAAGTCATCCTCAGAAGTCGCAAACGGGTTTTGATTCCTTACCCGTACCCGGCCGCACCAGGGTCGCAAATGGGAACCCGTACCCGGCCGGGTACGGGTTCCCGTTTACCCGTACCCTACCCGAAATGAGTACAAACGTTGACTCACCGTGACTCACGCCTACCCGTACCCGGCCGCGGGTCGCAAAGGTACCCGTACCCGAACCCGGCTACCATACCCGGTGGTCGGGTAGCCGGGCTATCGGGTAGGGTACGGGTATCGGGTACCCGGTTGCACCTCTGGTCATCCTGTTGAGNAACTTTAACACCGGAGTGGGCTGCTGGAGTGATGGGGAGGCATGGGCCAGATCAATTCAACAATAAACAATCGCACACCATTGGAACCTCATTTGCCAAAATAAAAATATGATAATTGTTTTTTTTACCCTTTTATCTGGCAACAAAACTGACACCTTTTTTTACAAGGAGTCATGTTTGCATAGACCATAATACCTGCAGTCATAATGCAAACAAAAAACATAACTCTGATAATGTATGCACTGTCCCGGCCGGGTACAGGTAGCCGGTATCGGGTAGGGTACGGGTATCGGGTACCCGGTTGCGACCTCTGGGTCCAAGCAAAAACATCGTCCGGACTGCGTAGTGATGGAACAGCAGACGACGTGGGCCACATGCTCTTGACACGAGTCACCTGAGCGCGCAGCAAGCTCTTAAGATTTGTCTTAAGTCTGGCAGACTGCAATAGCCGTGGTAACGAATGGCTAGGAACGACACAACCGTACAGGTGGCTGGTTAGATATGTACGCGTTCTAACCCAGAAACCGCTGTTGTGTGCAATGGTCGTGCGATTCATAACGTCATAGGAGAAGGGAACAAAGAGGAAGCCACTTCGAATCGTAAGTCAAAGTGCGTCTGGGCGTCACTCTCGTGAGAGCGGTCCCTTCAGGATGACGTCACGACCGCTGCACCAGCAGCTGCCAGGAAGACGACCCCCAGGCAACATGGCCGCCGTGACNACCCCAGGCAACATGGCCGCCGTGACGACCCCCNAGGTAACATGGCCACCGTGACGAACTCAAAGCAACATGGCCACCGTGACGAACTCAAAGCAACATGGCCGCCGTGACGGCCCCAGGCAACATGGCCGCCTTGACGACCCCCAGGCAACATGGCCGCCTTAACGACCCCCAGGCAAAATTGCCGCCTTGACGACCCCCAGGCAACAAGAGCTCAATTATGACCCCTAGGCAAAATGGCCGCCGTGACGACCCCCAGGCAACATGGCAACCGCGACGACCGCCATGCAACATGGCCACCGTGACAACCCCCTTTGCAACGCATTAATGTTATTAATTGATGTCATTAATTACGTTATTAATTATTCTCAATGATAATTGACTTCACGACGCTACGACCTCGTAAGTCATTCCCCAACCCCCCCCCCCCCAGGACTCTCGTCCACATCGGCCTCCGTGAAAATGAAACCACCACACAAACCTCCCCCACCCCCCACACCAATCAACCCGGCGAAGATTTCCATCGGCGCCGCAAGTCACCGGCCGAGACGAACGGCCGTGAAGCGTTCAGCCGGAAAATCTGCAGCGCGACACGGGCAGCGGGAAGCTTCAGCGTTCAGCGTTCAGCGAGAAGCGTTCAGTGAGAAGCTTCAGCGAGAAGCGTTCAGTGAGAAGCGTTCAGTGAGAAGCTTCAGCGAGAAGCGTTCAGTGAGAAGCTTCAGCGAGAAGCGTTCNGCGAGAAGCGTCAGTGAGAAGCTTCAGCGAGAAGCGTTCAGTGAGAAGCTTCAGCGAGAAGCGTTCAGCGAGAAGCGTTCAGTGAGAAGTTCAGCGAGAAGCGTTCAGTGAGAAGCTTCAGCGAGAAGCGTTCAGCGAGAAGCGTTCAGTGAGAAGCTTCAGCGAGAAGCGTTCAGTGAGAAGCTTCAGCGAGAAGCGTTCAGCGAGAAGCGTTCAGCGTGCGAGAAGCTTCAGCGAGAAGCNTTCAGCGTTCAGCGTTCAGTGAGAAGCTTCAGTGAGAAGCATTCAGCGTTCAGCGNGACGCGTTCNGCGCGATTTGGGCTGTGCAAGGAGGCAACCACCCAAGGGCGTTCCGGGTCAGGAGCTCACCNTCTGCCCCCTCANGCCCGCGTGAGAAGTTGACCGTGTGAGGAGTTGACTATGTGAGGAGTTGACCGGGTGAGGAGTTGACTACGTGAGAAGTTGACCAGGTGAGATTGACCGTGTGAGAAGTTGACCGGGTCAGAAGTTGACTACGCAAGAAGTTAACCGGATGAGGAGTTGACTACGTGAGAAGTTGACCGGNTCAGAAGTTGACTACGCGAGAAGTTGACCGGTAAGGAGTTGACCGCGGAGATGACCAGGCAAAAAAGTAAACTAGGCGAGAAGCTGACCAGGCAAAAAGTTGACCGGGCACGAAGGTGCTCCAAGAGAAGTTGCCTGAGCGACAAGTTGCCCGAGCAACAAGTCGACAAGTTTACGGCCGCTCCGCCAGCGGTTTTGTGGACCGGCCGAGAGCTGTTCAAACATTGACGGAGTCCGAACCTCGCCCCCCCCCCCCCCCCCCACGTGACAAAGGTCACTTTGGCAATAGAAAGTGGGGGGGGGGGAATGGGCGGGGTGGAGCGGGGGAGGGGGTCTAGGGGGAGAGGGGCAAGGGGGGAGGGGGGCGAGGGGGTAAGGGGCGAGGGGGGCAAGGGGAGGGGGGCGAGGGGGAGGGGGGGCAAGGGGGAGGGGGGCGAGGGGGGAGGGGGGCAAGGGGGGGAGGGGGGNCAAGGGGGAGGGGGGCTAGGGGGGAGAGGGGCAAGGGCGAGGGGGGCAAGGGGAGGGGGGGCGAGGGGGGAGGGGGAGCGAGGGGGGGAGGGGGGTGACCTTCAGCAGAGGGGTTCAAGTCCCGGTCCGTTGGCTCGATGGAAGGCGGCAGCGNTGGTGATGGTGGTGGTGATGGTGGTGGTGGTGATGGTGGTGGTGGTGGTGATGGTGGTGGTGTTATGGTGATGTTGGTGGCAGTAGTGCTGGTGGTCATGATGGTGGTGATGGTGGTGATGGCGGCAGCGGTGGGAGGTAATGATGGGATGATCACAATGTGCTGATAACCAATCTGAAAAATATGGAACCATGAGAGAGCCATACTCTGGCTCTGTGAGCAGCTAATATTTGAAACCCTAGGAATCCTGATTCTGATAGAAAGAAAAGATCCCCCATATAGCCTCAACAGACTGTTGGGGCAAGTGCTGTTAGCGAGCACCTATTAAGGCCGGAACGGCACACAAGGGGGTGGGTGGCCAGCACCACGCCCGACCGCCTTTGTCTCTCCGTGGCGATGTTTACACACCACCAGGTACTTATTTGAGGCCGAGTCGACCTAGGGGACGGATAATTGTCGCTGGTGTTGGCCGTGAGCGGGAATCGAACCCGGGTTCGCAGCGCAGTGCGCTAACCGCTACACCACCGCTCACCACACGACACATGCCTTTCATCTACCATCACATGCACCACAACATCGCCTCCACCATCACTCCCCCCAACCCTCCACCCATCACCTCCAACCTCCTCCACAATCACCTCCACCACCACCACCGCCACCGCCACCACCTCCCTCCACAATCACCTCCACCATCACCTCCACCACCACCACCTCCCTCCACCACCACCACCTCCCCCATCACCGCCACCACCACAACCACCACCACCGCCGCCTTCTCACCAGAGTGAAGTCGGCCCTCATGGACACGTGGGTCCCGTCGGCCTTGCGGAACTCGAGCCACACGGCCCCAGCGTCCCTCCCAGCGTCCCTGCCGCCGCCGCCGCCACGCGCCGCAGCAGCGGCCTCCTCTCCCCCGCCGGGGCCTCCCCCGGGAGGAGCCCGCCTGGGCCTGTCGGCGCCGACCGCTTGGGCGATCACCTCGCCGCCCACGCTCCTCACCCGCACCACCAGCGAGGCCCTCCACCTCCAACGTTTCCACCAACGCCACCAACGCCACCTCCAACGTTGCCGCCAATGCCACCACCACCAACGCTCCGCCAACACCAACGCCACCACCGCCAACGCCACCACCACCAACGTTGCCACCACCAACGCCACCACCACCAACGTTGCCACCACCAACGCCACCACCACCAACGTTGCCACCACCAACGCCACCAGCACCAACGCCGCCGCCAACGGCACCAACGCCGCCAACTCCGCCACCGTCACCTCCTCCTTCTCCGGCCATCACAGCGGCCACCATCCAGCAGCAGCAGCAGCACCACCACCACGACCACCACGCGCTGGCCATGATGGACCAGGCCGAGGGTGTGGCCGTAGGTGGAGGCGGTGGAGGTAGAGGTGGAGGTAGAGGTGGAGGTTGAGGTGGAGGTGGGTGAGCGGCGGGTGAGCGGCGGGAGATCGCTCCCCCTCGCCCGATGTCCTGGTGTGTCCCCTCAAAGGTGTTGATGGTGCAGGGGACCTCCTCCACCTGTTGATGATGATGGATGATGATGTTGATGTTTTGATGATGATGTTGATGATNTTTGATGATGATGATGGTGATGATGATGATGGTGATNATGTGTTGATGATGATGATGTTGATGGTGATGATGTGAGGATGATGATGATGATGATGTTNATGACAATGATGATGATGTTGTTGATGATTNATGATGATGATGGTGTTGTTGATGATGATGATGAGGTTGATGATGATGTTGTTGTTGATAATGTAGCTGATGATGATGATGATGTTGATGATGATTGATGTTNATGATGATGTTNATGATGATGATGTTGATATNATGATGATNTTGTTNATGATNTTGATGTTGATGTTGTTGTGATGATGATTGATGATGTTGATGATGATGGTGCTAATGATGATGATGTTGGATNGTNGTGCTGATGATGTTGTTGATGATGATGTGATNATGATGATGATGATGTTGTTGTTGTTGATGATGTTGTGATGATAGTGTGATGATGATGTTGTTGATGTTGGTCATGTTNATGATGTTGATGTAGATGTTGATGATGATGATGATGATGTTGATTTGTGTTGATGATGATTGATGATGATGATGANGTGGATNATGCTATGTGTGATACTGATGATGATGANGATGTTTGGATATTGATGATGNTGTTGATGAAGTTGATGATGATGTTGTTGATGATGATGACGTTGATGAGTTGATGAGGAGGGGAAGACATCACAGCGTGAGATCAGGAAGAGCATCTCCTCCATCGNTCAACATCACGGCCACCATCACCTCCCTCATCACCAACAACATCACCATCACCACCACCATCACCTCTCACCATCACCTCCACCATCATCCCTCATCACCAACAACATCACCAACACCATCACCTCCACCATCACCTCCACCNTCACCTCCCTCATCACAAACACATCACCATCACCATCACCTCCACCATCACCTCCACCATCACCTCCTTCAACCATCACCATCACCTCCACCATCACCTCCACCATCACCTCCCATCACCAACATCACCATCACCTCCACCATCACCTCCCTCCACCATCAGTTCCACCATCACCTCACTCCTTCTACCATCACCTCTTGCCATCATCATCTCCTTCTACCATCACTCTCCACCATCAACTCCACCATCACCTCCCTCCACCTCCACCACCACCTTCCTCCACCATCAACTCCACCATCACCTCCCTCCACCTCCACCATCACCTCACTCCAGTCAGATTCACTCCTCAACCCTCGTTTGTTGTTGGAGGGCGACTGCCTCAAACTGCCCAGTAGCAGCGTCCTTCACAAGCCTCCTCCAACATGACCCAGCCAACGCAGCCTTGCCTGCCGGAGGAGCTCACCCATGGGATCTTTCAAGGATTTGTGAGCTCCTCACACAATCCAGCCCGGTTAAACCCAGGATGGATCGTAGGCAGGTCAGCCTAAATGTTTCTAACCGGCGAAGATGTTCCATTAGGGGGTCCACGTTTCGCAAGCGTATAGAAGGGAGGGAATGACTGTGGCCGAGAAGACCTGAAGCTTCGTGCGGAGCGACAGACCAGGTAGCTTCCACACAGCGTTACGCAACCGATGAAAATATGCCACTCGACTGATTTGGAGTGAGACCTCTGCTGTCAAACCGGAGCCGGTCATGAGCACACTGCCCAGGTATGGGAACTCTCCACTACTGCCCCATCACCAATTGGGAGTTGTGGGGGTGGAGTGTCTGATGGTCCAAAATACCCTGGCAAGTGCTTAGTTTTGGTGGGGCTGATGGTAAGGCCCCACCTCTTAGCAGCAGTGCCTCCAACTCCACCTCTGAGTGAGCAGCAATTACCAGATCATCGGCAGACATAACATGGTTGAGCAATAGGGAGCCATCCCTTAACCCACCCGGGCATCGATCAGCCTCCCATTGTATCCGTACCAGATGGAAATTCCTCCGGTACAGCCATCGAAGGCTTCACGAACTACGTGGTAGAAATAGATGTTAAATAATGTGGGAGCCAGAGGACATCCCTGTCAACCCCAAGGTGAACAGGAATGGCTCCGACTCCCGGCCACGTAGTTTTACCTGGGGTCCTTAATGATCGTGAGCAGTCAGGGACTCCAAAAACACGGACAACCCAGAGCCCAGGCCTACTGATGGTATCATAGGCCTTGACCAGGGTCTTGTTGGAATTCCCTACACCTCTGCTGTAGCAGACGGACAGAAAATATGGCATCTGTGCAGGACCGCCCTTTCCTGAAACTGTATTGGGGCTCCGCAAGCCTCTCCTCAGCGTGTCTGGCAAGGCGATGTTGAATAATCCTTGCAGGACCTTTCCTGGCACACTGAGAGTGAGATGCCCCTGTAGTTGTTACAGTCTTGCGGTCTCCCTTCTTAAAGAGGGGGGGCACAAGGGCATCCTTCCAATCCTACGGAACCCGTCCAGTGTTCCAGACTGTTGTTTTGATATCATGTAGGGCAGGCTGTGCACAAACGCCACCCTCCCTCAGCATTTCGCTTGGAGATCATCTCTGCCCGGTGCCTTTCCTGGTCTCAGACTCTGGATCGCCTTCAGTATTTCCTCAACAGATGACACCTCAGCCAGCCACTCACACACGCACACANGACACACAACTGACACATACACACAGACAAAGATCCCCTGTATAGCCTTAACAGACTGTAGGGGCAAGTGCTGTTAGCGAGCACCTATGAAGGCCGGAACGGCACACGAGGGGTGGATGGCCAACACCACGACCGGCCGCCTTTGTCTCCCAATGGCGATGTTTACACACCGCACACTCATTTGAGGCTGAGTCGACCTAGGGAGGCTCAGGACCGGTTCAGATAATCGTCACTGGTGTTGGCCGTGAGCGGGAATCGAACCCGGGTCGCTGGGTTCATAGCGCAGCGCGCTAACCGCTACACCACCGCTCCCCACACACACACACACACAGTGACACACACACACAGTGACACACACACGGTGACATACACACACGGTGACACACACACGGTGACACACACACGGTGACACACACACGGTGACACACATGGTGACACACACACGGTGACACATTCACAACAGCTGAGACTACGATGGTACCGTGGTTTTTGTATCAATCGGCGGAATGCCAATTAGGTTTAATTGCCGAGAAATTCCAATTAAAACGCGATTCCAGGCGTACGAAGACCAATACACAAAGACACCCCGACAGAGTGTCGGGGCAAGTGCTGTTAGCGAGCACCTATGAAGGCCGGCACGGCACACGAGGGGGTTGGGTGGCCAGCACCACCACGCCCGGCCGCCTTTGTCTCCCCAGTGGCGATGTTGACACAAACACACTTTATCTACCCACGCTCACTCGCAGATGGACACGTGTACACACTCACAGACGGACACGTGTACACACACACAGATAGACACACACAATAGACACACAGATAGACACACACACNTAGACACAGATACACAGAGAGACACACAGACACACACACAGAGATACACAGAGATAGACACACACAGACACACGCAGAGATAAACACACAGATAGACACACACATATAGAGATAGACACACACACACAGACACAGACACAGATAGACACACAGATATATACACACACAGATAGACACACAGATAGACACACACAGACACACACACAGATAGACACACACAGACACACACACAGATAGACACACACACAGATACACACAGATAGACACAGACACAGATAGAAACACACACAGATAGACACACACAGATAGACACACAGACAGATAGACACACACAGATACACACACACAGATACACACACAGATACACACACAAATAGACACAGATAGACACACACACACNGATAGACACAAACAGAGAGACACACACAGATAGACACACACACAGACNCACNGACACAGACACNACAGNTAGACACAGACAGATAGACACACACAGATACACAGATATACACACACACAGATAGACACACACATAGACACACAGATAGACACACAGATAGACACACACAGATAGACAACACACACAGATAGACACACACACACNGAGCACACACAGAGATAGACACACACAGAACACACATAGACACACACACACATAGACACACACAGACACACACACAGAGATACACATAGACACACACAGATAGACACACACNGATAGACACACACATATACACACAGATAGACACAGATAGACACACACAGAGACACACACAGACACACACACACAGATAGNCACACACACACACAGATAGACACACACAGAACACAGATAGACACACACACATACACACATATAGACACACACACAGATAGACACACACACACACGCAGATAGACACACACACAGATAGATACATACAGACACAACACACAGATACAGACACACACAGAGATACACACACACACAGAGATACACCCACAGATACTCACAGAGAGATACACAGAGATACACAGATAGACAACACAGATAGACACACACACACAGATACACACACACAGAGATACACAGATAGATACACAGATTGAACACACAGATAGATACACACACAGATTGATACACACACAGATAGACACACACACAGATACACACACAGATATGCACAGATAGACACACAGATAGACACACACGCACAGATATGCACAGATAGACACACACACAGAGATACACACACAGATACTCACAGAGAGATACACAGATACACGCAAGTGTAGATACAGCGAGATACACACAGATGCAAAGACAAAGATCCCCCCTACAGCCTCAACAGACTGTAGGGGCAAGTTCTGTTAGCGAGTACACCACCTATGAAGGCCGGCACGGCACACGAGGGGNTGGGTGGCCAGCACACGCCCGGCCGCCTTTGTCTCCCAGTGGTGATGTTTTACACACCGCTACGCCAGGTACTCATTGAGGCTGAGTCGGCCTAGGGAGGCCCAGGACCCGGTTCAGATAATCGTCACTGGTCACACACGTGTACATACACACACACGTGTACATACACACACGTGTACCACACGTGTACCACACACACACGTGTACCACACACACACACGTGTACCACACACACACACGTGTACACACACACACGTGTACCACACACACACACGTGTACCACACACACACACACACGTGTTGCACACACACACACGTGACCACACACACACGTGACACACACACGTGACNACACACACACACACGTGTACACACACGTGTACACACACACACCTGTACACACACACACGTGTACCACACACACACACACACGTGTACACACACGTGTACACACACGTGTACACACACACGTGTACACACACACGTGCACACACACACGTGTACCACACGTGTACCCACGTGTACACACACACACGTGTACACACACACACACGTGTACACACACACGTGTACACATACACGTGTACACACACGTGTACACAGACACTGACCTTAGCTAGGAATCCAACCCGTCAAATCCACGGTATTCTTCTGTAGGTGTCTCTATGCGCGCGTGTCTGTCTGTGTGTGTCTCTGTGTCTGTGTGTATGTGTGTCTCTGTGATTGTGTCTCTGTGATTGTGTCTCTGTGATTGCGNCTCTGTAATTGTGCTGTGTGTGTGTGTGTCTCTGTGATTGTGTCTCTGTAATTGTGCTTGTGTGTGTGTGTGTCTCTGTGATTGTGTCTCTGTAATTGTGCTTGTGTGTGTGTGTCTGTGATNGTGTCTCTGTGATTGTGTCTCTGTAATTGTGCTTGTGTGTGTGTGTCTCTGTGATTGTGTGTCTCTGTGATTGTGCGTGTGTGTGTGCGAATTGTCCTCAATAGCTACGCAAGGCTACACGCTGTCTTTGCATCTCCGTACGCCTGTAGCTACACGTGTGTGTGTGCGTCTCATTAGCGTGTGCATACACGTGTGTGTGCGTGTGTGTCTCTGTGTGTGTGTGTGTCTGTGTGTGTGTCTCTGTGTGTGTGTGTGTGTCTGTGTGTGTGTGTGAGTCTCTGTGTGTGTGTGTGTGTGTGTGTGTCNCTGTGTGNCTGTGTGTGNGTGTGTCCTGTATGTGTGTCTCTGTGTGTCTGTGTCTGTGTGTCTCTGTGTGTGTCNGTGGTGTGTGTGTGTCTCTGTGTGTCTCTCTCTGTGTGTGTGTGTGTGTGTCTGTGTGTGTGTGTCTGTGTGTGTGTGTGCTATCTCTTGTATGTGGTGAACAATCAATTCACTGCTGGCTAACACCCCTATGCGTATTCTGCACACACGCACACAGCCCCTGTACCTGCCAACTCATTGTCTTTGCGGCGTGTGTACACGTGTCTGTGTGTGTGCGTGTCTCTGTGTGTACGCGTGTCTGTGTGTGTACGCGTGTCTGTGTGTACGCGTCTCTGTGTGTGTGTGTACGCGTGTCTGGTGCGCGTGTCTGTGTGTGNACGCCGTGTCTGTGTGTGTGTACGCGCTGTCTGTGTGTGTGTACGCGTGTCTGGTCTAAATCCTTCAGCCTTTGCCCCCTTGCATCTCCCTGCCGCTCTCTCTCCCTCCCCCACTCTCACCACGCACACACACAGTCTCTCTCTCTCTCTCTGTCTCTCTNCACACACACACACAGCTCTCACTCTCTCTGTCTCTCTCTGTCTCTCTGTCTCTCTCTGTCTGTCTGTCTCTCCACACACACACAGCTCTCTCTCTCTCTGTCTCTCTGTCTCTCTCCACANACACACACAGCCCTCACTCTCCCTGTCTCTCTCCCTGTCTCTCTCCACACACACACACCCCTCACTCTGTCTCTCTCTCGCCTCTCTCTCTCCTGCGCTGCCTCTCCCCCGTGTCTCTCTCAGCCTCTCACATTCATCGCTCGCTCGCTCCCTCCCTGTGTCTCTTCTCCCTGGGCACACAGCAGGGAGACCACTCATCCGGTCCTCTTCCTCCCTCCCTCCCTCCCGCCTCACCACCCCTCGCTCTCTGCATTCCCCTCCTCCTCCTAACCTCTCTCTCGCTGCGTCTCCCTCTGATCATCTCTCTCTCTCGATGTCCCTGGAACTCGCTCTCCATTCCTCCTGCATTTCTCCGGATGTCCACCCCCTCTCCCACCCCCTTTTCACCCCCTCTTCACACCCCCCCCCCTCTCCCATTCTCTCATCTCCCATTCTCTCCCCTCCCCTCTCACTCTGCATTTCTCCCCTTCCGCCCTCCCTCCATCCCATCTCTCATTTCAGATCTCCCCCAACACCCACCCCCCGTCTCTCCTCTTCCCCTCCCTCTCCCCACTTCTCCTCCATTCTTCTCTTTCTCTGTTCCGCCCCCAACCTCTCTCTCTCTCAAAACACACGCACACACACACACATAGACACACACAGAGACACAGAGACACACACACAGTCACAGACACACACAGAGACACACACACAGAACACACAGACACACACAGACACACACACACACACAGACACACACACATAGACACACACAGAGACACACACATAGACACACAGAGACACACACAGAGACACACACAGAGACACACAGAGACACACAATAGACACACAGACACACAGAGACACACACATAGACACACACACTACACAGACACACACAGAGACACACAAACACAGTGACACACACAGAGACACACACACACAGNGACACACACAGAGACACACACAAAGAGACACACAGACACACACACACACATACAGAGACACACACAGAGACCACACACATAGACACACACAGACACACGCACACAGACACGCACAGAGACACACACACACATAGACACACACAGAGACACACACAGAGACACACAGACACACACACACACATAGACACACAGAGACACACACACACACATAGACACACACAGAGACACACACACACACACATAGACACACACAGAGACACACGCACATAGACACACACAGAGACACCCTGTACACACACACAGAGACACACACACATAGACACACACATAGACACACACACATACCTGACACACACAGAGACACACACAAACAGAGACACAAACACACAGACACACGCAAACATATAGACACAACAACCGCCATTCGCCACTAAGTGGCGTGACGTCAGCACGACGCTTGTGCCAGGCCATGTGCACCTTGAGGCCACGTGAAGTGTCGAACGCCCGCTGGCAGGAGGTCACGGGACAGATCCAGGTGCCACGGGTCGACTGACTGAGATGACTGGCTGATGCACCACCTGTGCCCCTACTGTGCCAACTTGCTGTGCTTTATCCACCCGGCGCTCCGCTCGTTGTTGTGAGCGTCGCTCCTCCGCCCTCCGTTGTTGTTGGTGGGCGAATGCCTCCAACTGCCCAGTAGCGTCCTTCACGAGCCTCCTCCACAGAGGCCGATCTTGACACCGCTGGTACCAGTCATCGGCAAGTCCACTCAGCTCCACGTCCTCCTGTACCACATCACTCCATCTCTTCTCTAGCCCGTGCCGCGCCCGTTTAGCCCCCTCGATCCGGCCGAACAAAAGCTGCTCAGGCATGCGGTGGCTGGCATGCGGGCTACATGACCCAGCCAACGCAGCCTTGCCTGCCGGAGGAGCTCACTGATGGGACTTTGCCCAGATCTTTCAAGGATTTGTGAGCTCCTCACACAATCCAGCCTGGTTAAACCCAGGATGGATCGTAGGCAGGCCAGCCTAAATGTTCCAACACGTACACACATACACATACAGACACTAAAACGCACACACACATACAACAACAACCGCCATTCGCACTAAGTGGCGGTGACGTCACCACGATGCTTGTGCCAGGCCAAGTGCACCTTGAGGCCACGTGAAGTGTCGAACATACACTAACACGTACACACACAGACACTAACACGTACACACATACACACACACACGTACACACACATACACACATATACACACATTCCCCGCTTCCACCTGCTGCCCGAGCCCCGCCCTCCGCCCACTGGGACTATCGACCTCAAGGACCCTGAACTCTTGGCTCGAGTAAGTAGTAGCTACTAAGAGCCGTAGACCCCCCCAGTCTACTACCACTAGGCTCGAGTAAGTAGTAGCTACTAAGAGCCGTAACCCCCCCAGTCTACTACCACTAGGCTCGAGTAAGTAGTAGCTACTAAGAGCCGTAGCCCCCCAGTCTACTACCACTAGGCTCGAGTAAGTAGTAGCTACTAAGAGCCGTAACCCCCCCCCCCCAGTCTACTACCACTAGGCTCGAGGAAGTAATAGCTACTAAGAGCCGTAGACCCCCCCCCCCCCAGTCTACTACCACTAGGCTCGAGTAAGTAGTAGCTACTAAGAGCCGTAGACCCCCCAGTCTACTACCACTAGGCTCGAGTAAGTAGTAGCTACTAAGAGCCGTAGACCCCCCCAGTCTACTACCACTAGGCTCGAGTAAGTAGTAGCTACTAAGAGCCGTAGCCCCCCCCAGTCTACTACCACTAGGCTCGAGTAAGTAGTAGCTACTAAGAGCCGTAGACCCCCCCAGTCTACTACCACTAGGCTCGAGTAAGTAGTAGCTACTAAGAGCCGTAGACCCCCCCCCCCCCCAGTCTACTACCACTAGGCTCGAGTAAGTAGTAGCTACTAAGAGCCGTAGACCCCCCCCCGTCTACTACCACTAGGCTCGAGTAAGTAGTAGCTACTAAGAGACGTAGACCCCCCCCAGTCTACTACCACTAGGCTCGAGTAAGTAGTAGCTACTAAGAGACGTAGACCCCCCCCGTCTACTATCACTAGGCTCGAGTAAGTAGTAGCTACTAAGAGCCGTAGACCCCCCCCGTCTACTACCACTAGGCTCGAGTAAGTAGTAGCTACTAAGAGCCGTAGACCCCCCCCCCNAGTCTACTACCACTAGGCTCGAGTAAGTAGTAGCTACTAAGAGACGTAGACCCCCCCCCCCCCCGTCTACTACACTAGGCTCGAGTAAGTAGTAGCTACTAAGAGCCGTAGACCCCCCCAGTCTACTACCACTAGGCTGAGTAAGTAGTAGCTACTAAGAGCCGTAACCCCCCAGTCTACTACCACTAGACTCGAGTAAGTAGTAGCTACTAAGAGACGTAGACCCCCCCTACTACCACTAGGCTCGAGTAAGTAGTAGCTACTAAGAGCCGTAGACCCCCCCCCCCCCAGTCTACTACCACTAGGCTCGAGTAAGTAGTAGCTACTAAGAGCCGTAGACCCCCCCCCCAGTCTACTACCACTAGGCTCGAGTAAGTAGTAGCTACTAAGAGACGTAGACCCCCCCCCNAGTCTACTACCACTAGGCTCGAGTAAGTAGTAGCGACTAAGAGCCGTAGACCCCCCCCCCAGTCTACTACCACTAGGCTCGAGTAAGTAGTAGCGACTAAGAGCCGTAGACCCCCCCCCCCCCAGTCTACTACCACTAGGCTCGAGTAAGTAGTAGCTACTAAGAGCCGTAGACCCCCCCCCCCCCCCCCAGTCTACTACCACTAGGCTCGAGTAAGTAGTAGCTACTAAGAGCCGTAGCCCCCCCAGTCTACTACCACTAGGCTCGAGTAAGTAGTAGCTACTAAGAGCCGTAGACCCCCCCCCCCCCAGTCTACTACCACTAGGCTCGAGTAAGTAGTAGCTACTAAGAGACGTAGACCCCCCCCCAGTCTACTACCACTAGGCTCGAGTAAGTAGTAGCTACTAAGAGACGTAGACCCCCCCCCCCCAGTCTACTACCACTAGGCTCGAGTAAGTAGTAGCTACTAAGAGACGTAGACCCCCCCCAGTCTACTACCACTAGGCTCGAGTAAGTAGTAGCTACTAAGAGCCGTAGCCCCCCAGTCTACTACCACTAGGCTCGAGTAAGTAGTAGCTACTAAGAGACGTAGACCNCCCCCCCAGTCTACTACCACTAGGCTCGAGTAAGTAGTAGCTACTAAGAGACGTAGACCCCCCCCCCCNAGTCTACTACCTCTAGGCTCGAGTAAGTAGTAGCTACTAAGAGACGTAGACCCCCCCCCCCCAGTCTACTACCTCTAGGCTCGAGTAAGTAGTAGCTACTAAGAGACGTAGACCCCCCCCCAGTCTACTACCACTAGGCTCGAGTAAGTAGTAGCTACTAAGAGACGTAGACCCCCCCCCCCCCCAGTCTACTACCTCTAGGCTCGAGTAAGTAGTAGCTACTAAGAGACGTAGACCCCCCCCCCCCAGTCTACTACCTCTAGGCTCGAGTAAGTAGTAGCTACTAAGAGCCGTAGACCCCCCCCCCNAGTCTACTACCTCTAGGCTCGAGTAAGTAGTAGCTACTAAGAGCCGTAGACCCCCCCCAGTCTACTACCACTAGGCTCGAGTAAGTAGTAGCTACTAAGAGCCGTAGACCCCCCCCCCCCCCAGTCTACTACCACTAGGCTCGAGTAAGTAGTAGCTACTAAGAGACGTAGCCCCCCCCCCNAGTCTACTACCACTAGGCTCGAGTAAGTAGTAGCTACTAAGAGCCGTAGACCCCCCCCCCCCNAGTCTATACAATTGTTGCATTGTGTTACTTTTTTTAGATTTGAAGCTTTCGTGACTGCAAGGATTCATATTCTTAGGTTTTTTCGGTAAAGTCACGGAGGTAAAAAATAAAAAAAATGTTTATTTTTACTTTTATTAATTTTAAATGTTTTACCTACGTGACTTTACCGAAAAAACCTAAGAATATTACTTATTTTTGTTTGTGTATTTAGATTTTTGGGCCACCACGGCTCATCAGCGCCCTCTGCTGGCCACGCGTGGTGGTGTTCGTGGAGCGGTGGCGCAACGGTTAGCGCGCCGTACAGAGCCGCGAACCCGGCAGACCCCAGTTCGATTCCCGCTCACGACTCGTTGTTGGAGCAGCAGCAGCTACGAAGGCCGGCACGGCACACGAGGGGTGGGTGGCCAGCACCACGCCCGGCCGCCTTTGTCTCCCCAGTGCAGATGTTTACACACCGCTACACCAGGTATTTATTTGAGGCCGAGTCGACCTAGGGGAGGCCCAGAAGCCGTTGAGATAATCGTCACCGGTGTTGGCCGTGAGTGGGAATCGAACTCCGGTGTGGAACCGCTGCACCACCACTCCCACCAAAAGACCAGACAAAGATCCCCCGTGTAGCCTTCACAGGCCGTTGGGGCAAGTGCTGTTAGCGAGTAGCAGCACCTATAAAGGCCGGCACGGACACACGAGGGGGTGGGTGGCCACCACCACCCACGGTGGTTGTTGTTGACACGAACGAGTAGAATTGGTGGTTGTGCTTGGTTGGGTCGCCACGGTGGCTAGATGATGTTAACTACCTCGCCTGGTCTACAGGAGGTCGTAGATTTGATCCGACCCTAACGCCTGCTGCTGTATATTTGGAGTTTGCGTGTCTCTCTCATCATCATCACGGTGGCTTGGAGATATTAACTACCTGTCTGGTGTACAGGAGGTCGTGGTTCGATCAGACGCCTGCTGTGTATTTGGAGTTGCGTCTCTCTCTCATCATCACGGTGGAGAGATGTTAACTACCTCGCCTGGCTACAGGTCATAATTTGATCCCGACCCGAACGCCTGCTGTATATTTGGAGTTGCGTCTCTCACTCATCATCAGGTGGCTAGATGTTAACTACCTCGCCTGGTCTATAGGTCGTAGATTTGATCCCAACCCTGACGCCTGCTGTGTATATTTGGAGTTCGCGTCTCTCTCATCATCATGTGGCTAGATGTTAACTACCTCGCCTGGTGTACAGGTGGTCGTAGATTTGATCCCGACCCGAACGCCTGCTGTATATTGAGTTTGCGTCTCTCTCATCATCACGGTGGCTCGGAGATGTTAACTACCTCGCCTGGTATGCGGTAGGCCGTGGGTTCGATCACGACCCTGATGCCTGCTGCTGCTGTATATTTGAGTTTGAGTGTCTCTCTCGGTCGCGTGGATTTTCTCCGGGTCCTCCGGTTTTCCCCTCCACATTTAGAATCAACGCCACGCGTTTAAAGAGTTAATGAGCTGCGAGAAATGTCCACACGACGACGCGAAGCGCTACTTGGTTGAGCTCATCATTTGTGATCGCCAGATCGCGTCTGAAAAATATCCACATAGCTCAGTGGGACTTTTACCTGGTAAAAAAAGAGAGATTTTATCTCATATTCTTTGGGTCCTTTCGGTAAAGTCACGTAGATAGGTTCAAAATTAATTTTAAAAAAATAAACAAAAACCACGACTCATCTTCTTGTTCTTTCGGTAAAGTCACGTAGAAGTGAAATAATAAAATAATAAAATAAAACATAAAAAAATAATTCTCACGACGTTTCGGCCAAAACGCAAGCAGCCGTCCTCAGGTGAAGACCAGGTCTGTCGGGAGACAGCGTCTGAATGAAACACCCCAGGCTTGGAGCGTCTATTCATTCAGACGCTGTCTTCCCGACAGACCTGGTCTTCACCTGAGGACGGCTGCTTGCGTTGTGGCCGAAACGTCGTGAGAATTGTATTTTATGTTTATTATTATTTTATTACTTCCCTTCTACGTGACTTTACCGAAAGAACCAAGAAGATGAATCCCTGCAGTCACGAAAGCTTTAAATCGAAAGGTTCAAAATTAATTTTAAAAATAAACCAAAACCACGACGTTTCGATCACAACACAAGCGATCGTCTTCGGGTGGAAAAAGAGGGGGGGGGGCGTGTTTTTGTTTATTTTTTAATTTTCAACCATCTACGTGACTTTACCGAAAGACCCAAAGACTATGAATTCCTGCAGTCACGAAAGCTTCAAGTCAACATTGTATCTTGTTTGTGTAACACCGTCACCCGCGGAGAAGCAGCAGCATCATCATCATCATACCGAGATTTGAATTCACGATCTCGCCCAGAAATTTCTCGCTCCGCTCTCCCGAGTCAACAAGCAAGGCGCGAACACAGCAGCGTCATCGTCGTCACCCATAAGAGTTTATTACAGTTTTATATATTTAAAAAAANTCAAACACAAAGATTTCCCCCCCCCCCCACCACCACCGACGCGTTTCGCATGCCCACACTGTTGGGCAAGCACTGTTAGCGAGCACCTATGAAGGTCGGTACGGCACACGAACAGGTGGGGGGGGGGGGGGGAGCAGCACCACGCCCGGCCGCCTTTGTCTCCCCCCACATTTTGAGGCAGAGCCGACCGAGAGGAAGGGACAGGACCGGTTCGGAAAATCGTCACCGGTGCTGGTGGCCGAAGCGGGAATCGAACTCGGGCGCCGGCTTTCGTGGCACGGCACGCTAACCGCTCCCCCACCGCTCCCCACAAACACAATACACACATCTTCTTGGTTCTTTCGGTAAAGTCACGTAGAAGGAAAATAATTAAATAATAAAAATAAAACATAATAAAATACGATTCTCACGACGTTTCGGCCACAACGCAAGCAGCCGTCTTATTTTATTATGTTTTATTTTTATTATTTTCCTTCTACGTGACTTTACCGAAAGAACCAAGAAGATGAATCCCTGCAGTCACCAAAGCTTTAAATCGAAAAACACAACACACACACACAGTGAGAGCCACAATTTGCACCGGCTAATACGTCGATTTAAAACTTGAGGTCAAACCCCCCCCCCCCCCTCCTGCAACCCGTTAGGAACGGGTACGCGTGCAGTTGTGGCTGTTACAGCTGTGGTGGTGGTGGTGGGCTGGGTGGTCGAGTGCAGGAGGAAGTTGTGCACACTCGGGGAGCGGTGGCGCAGTGGTTAGCGCGCTCGCTCGCTCTGACCACTGGATCCAAACGGGCCAAATCCCGCTCACGGCCAAACACCGGTGACGATTATCTGAACCGGGTCCTCGGCCTCCCCCTAGGTCGTCTCAGCCTCAAGCGAGTAGATGGGTCGATGTGTAAGCCCAACCACTGGGGCGACAAAGGCAGCCGGGCGTGGTGCTGGCCACCCCCTCGCGTAGTGCCGTGCCGGCCTGCATAGGTGCTCGTTGCTAACAGCACTTGCCCCAAAAGTACGCTGAAGGCTATCCGGAGTACTTTTGTCTGTGTGTTGTGTGTGTTACCGATGATTGTGTATGAAGTACAGTAGTTTATAATCGTTGTATGTTACTACGCAGCTGTGGTTGTGTTGCACGATTGCGTTGCATGCAACCGATCAGGAAAGATTGCCGAAACTTGCACACGTGTCAGTGGCAAGCAACTGCGTGGCACGACCGGCTGCAGACCTCTTACACGCAAGCCACTCAGTTGCGCGCAAGCCTCGAGTTGATCGCAAACGAGTTGCGTGCAACTGGGGTTGCGTGCACATTGATTACCTGCAACTCGAGTTGCGCGCATATCAATTACGCTACTCGAGTTGCGGGCAATCAATGTGCACGCAACCCAAGTTGCACGCACATCGGAGTTGCACGCAACCCGAGTTGCACGCAACCCGGAGTTGCACGCAAGCCAAGTTGCACGCAACCCCGAGTTGCACGCAAATCCGAGTTGCAGAAGCGTCCGCACACATCTGTTGCACGCAACCGATGGGGCAAAACCACCACGCCCCCCCCCCCCATGTTGACTGAAATTCAAATTCTCAGCACAATCGTACACACCACGCGGCCGCTAAGCGTTCACCCGGCCAAGAGAGATGATTAGAATCGCACCGGAAGATTGACACCCAAAATACGTACACACGTCACACATATTACTGGTAGGAAACCTCCTGGTTCCACCAGCCCACAGGGGATTATTGTGTCCGTCCGTCCTGCATCCAAAAATGGGAGGGGTGGGGCTGGGTGGAGAGGGGAGGGTGGAGAGGGGCTGGGTGGGGCTGGTGGGGCTGGGTGGGGAGGGTGTGGAGGGGCTGGGTTGGGAGGGGCTGGTCACCCCGTGGTGCCCTTATCAAACTCAACGTTTCACCTACTCACGCCGGCTGTGCCCGCCCTCAGTCGGGCATATTTGCAGAATACACCACGCCGCCGTTGACCCTGGCCATTGACCGAGCAACCCAACGTTCCTACCAGCTCCCTCCGCAGGAATGTGTATGTCCGTGTGTGTGTGTATACACATATATAGACAAAGATCCCCCGTGTAGCCTCAACAGACTGTTGGGGCAAGTGCTGTTAGCGAGCACCTATGAAGGCCGGCACGGTACACGAGGGGTGGGTGGCCAGCACCACGCCCTTTGTCTCCCCAGTGGCGATGTTTACACACCGCACCGGGTACTCATTGGAGGCTGAGTCGACCTAGGGGAAGGCTCAGGACCGGTTCGGATAATCGTCACCGGTGTTGGCCGTGGGCGGGAATCGAACTCGGGTGTGTCTGGGTCCGTAGCGTGGCGCGCTAAAAACCGCTCTCCACGTAAATCTGCGTATAAAAAATAACGAATCCATTTGTCAAAATAAATCTGAAGCGGAAAATGTGCAGCAAAAGTTTACGTTTTAGCAAACACAAAAATGTGCGTGTTGTGTAACCGTAAAATACGTAGCGAAACGATTGAGCACGTTTAAAAAATATATAAAATCATCGGTTTAACCGCCACCCCCACCCCACCCCCCAATATTTAATCGTTCCATGAGAGCTTGGACTGAGACCCCCTCACCACCACCTCACCCCTCCACCCCCCTCACCAAAACAATAAACTCTCCAGTCTCAAAAAAGACGGGAAGAGAAAGATGAATTCGTCGCCGGAGAACGCAGACATCGTCGTCATGAACGCAATCATCGTCGTCATGAACGCAATCATCGTCGTCATGAACGCAATCATCGTCGTCATGAACGCAATCATCGTCGTCATCAACAGCGGCGACTTCAATCGACTCCTGCAGACGGCGGGGGGGGGGCCCTACACAGTCGGAAGGGGGGGGGCCCAGGGCAAAGCCCACCCCGCCACCCCCCCGTGGATAGACAACGTTTACACAATTAAGAGAGCGGCTGGTGACGTTTCGTGAGTAACGACGATGACGACGACATCCAGCATCGTCACGCGATTCGGCCAGAATTGTGGGAATCTCTCCTCCTGCTGCGGCCTTAGAGGGCGGCTGAAGGTGATGCCACCGCTGCGGGCTTATCGACATCGACAACAACAACAACCACCACCACGCTTTGGCCACGTACACAGGGTTGCTTGCCGGTCCAGACGTCGTGACCTCCCCCGATGAAACCGACTGCCGAGATTCGCTTTTCCTCGAGGCAATAAAAAAAAAACACACATCTCCTTCGCGGTCAATCTCCGTCGCGATCCTGAACTGCCTCAACAGTCACGAAACTCGGAGCCTGCCGGAGAGGTCGCGCGAACAAGAGATGGGCTTCGTGCGCACGGCGGCAAGACGGCAGGGCCCTCCCTCCCTCTCTCTCTCTCTCTCCCTTCCTCCCTCCGGGACGGGGTGAGGGGATGAGGCGGCTATCAGCCAGAGACTCAAGTCAGCGTGGAAGCAGAAGCCAGCCCCCCCCTCAGCTACGGTGGATGAGGTTCATCTGCTAAGGGCGCCGGAAAGGAAGACGCTCACACCCCCCAAGCGCTCACCCCCCCCCCCNTACACTCCGTTATGGATGATATCGGTCGCGCAAGCCAGCTACTTACTACGTGTTCAAATGGTACAAGGGAAATGCAAGCGGGCAACGCATCTCAATATAGCTCGGCGGCGGGGCGGGGAGGGGGGGAGGTGAAACGGTTAAATAATAAACTTATCATCATCGTTAAGACCTAAAAATGAAACATGCCGGGCGATAAAAATACAAAAAAGGAGAAAGAAAACAATCAAGGAGGCTCACGTACGCGCTTACAAAACGGATTCCATGCCCCTCTTCTGGCCCCAGCGTGATATAGAGTTACTTTTCGTTACGTATTTTTGTTTGGCTTTACGGTAGCGAGGAGTTTGGGGCATTAGCGGATTGTAGACGGATTTCCCTCGCTGGCCGTGGAGTGAGAGGTGAGGGGGCGTTCGGGAGGTCGGGTGGTGGAAGTTAAAGGTCGAACGACGGCTTGTGTCGGAAGTCGCCCTGCGGGGAGAAAATGATAAACGTCGTTATCGTCATGAACGATATCGTGCCCATCATCATCATCGTTATTGTCATCGTTGTTGCCAATATTATCGTTAAGAACATGACCATTATCGTCATCATCATCATCATTATTGTCATCATTGTTGCCAATATTATCGTTAAGAACATGACCATTATTGTCGTCATCATCATCGTTATTGTCATCGTTGTTGCCATTATTATCGTTAAGAACATGACCATTATCATCATCATCATTATCGTTATATTGTCATCAATCTTGATTTGAAGCTTTCGTGACTGCACGAATCCACACTCTCCTGGTTCTTTCGGTAAAGTCACGTAGGAAAAAAAGAAATGCGACGCTTCGGTCGCAAAACAAGCGTCCAAACGTCGTGTTTTCTTTCATTCTTTTTCCTTATCTACGTGACTTTACCAAAAGAACCAGAGAGTATTATTGTCATCATCATCGTCGTTCTACTCATCAGTATCGTCATGAATGTTATCATCGCCGTTACTATCCTCATTATAATCGTTATCGTCATCACCGTTATCACAATAATTATTACAAACGGTATAAACATTTATCATCAATGGCATTCGCATCTTCATCAGCTTCAACATCATCATGTTGAAGCTGATGAAGATGCGTGACATCAACACGGCGCTTGTGCCAGGCTGTGTGCACTTTAAGGTTACGTGAAGTGTCGAACGTCGCCTGCTGGCAAGAGGTCACGGGACAGACCCGGTGGTGCCATGGGTTGACCGACTGAGATGACTGGCAGATACACCACCTGTGCCCCCCCGACTGCGCCAACCTGCTGCGTTTTAGCCGCGTACGATTTCGCGACCAACATTCAAATTGTAAATGCTGTGGGTTTACACCAGAGGTCGCAACCGGGTACCCGATACCCGTACCCTACCCGATACACGGCTACCCGTACCCAGCCGGGTACGGGTACGGGTACCCGTTTGCGACCCTGGTGCGGCCGGGTACGGGTACGCGTAGGCCGCACCAGTGAGTAACCGTTTGTCACTCATCTCCCAACGTCTTGTCTCTTCTCACAATTCAAGTTCCTAGAATCAACCCACCCGCGCCTGCAACGTGGCTTCATCCCAGAGGTCGCAATCAGGTACCCGATACCCGTACCCTACCCGGTACCCGCCGGGTACGGGTAGGGTACGGGTACGGCCGGGTACGGGTACCCGTTTGCGACCCTGGTGCGGCCGGGTACGGGTAAGGAATCAAAACCCGTTTGCGACCTCTGGTTTACACTCTCCAACACACGGGTGTGCTAAAGTCGTCATTAACTGGCACGTTTTTGTTGAAGTGACAAACCTTACTAATTGGCTGTGTCGGTGGGTTAACGACAAGTATTTATTTACGTGCTCCAACCCAAATAAAACCTTTGTTATTATGGACACAGACACACAGACGCAGACACACAGCCACACAGACACAACAACAACAACCGCCATTCGCCACAAAGCGGGGGTGACGTCACCACGGCGCTTGTGCCAGGCTATGTACAAGTTAAGGCCACGTGAAGTGTCGAACGCCCGCTGGCAGGAGGTCACGGGGCAGACCCAGCAGGCGCCACGGGTCGACTGACTGAGACGAATGGCCGATGCCACACTGACACGCGTAGACAAAGACACAAAGATCCCCCGTATAGCCTTAACAGACTGTAGGGGCAAGTGCTGTTAGCGAGCACCTGTCAAGGCCGGAACGGTACACGAGGGGTGGGTGGCCAGCACCACACCCGACCGCCTTTGTCTCCCCAGTGGCGATGTTTACACACCGCACCAGGTACTCATTTGAGGGTGAGTCGACCCTAGGGGAGGCCCAGGACCGGTTCAGATAATCGTCACTGGTGTTGGCCGTGAGCGGGAATCGAACCTGGGTCGCCAGGTTCATAGCGCAGCGTAGCGCTAACCGCTACACAGACACACACAGACACACACACACAGTCGCCCACAGACACACACACACACAGACACACACAGACACACACACACACAGTCGCCCACAGACACACGTCCACAGCCACGCAATCTCTCACCTCGTCCGCCACAGACAGGTACTCCATGGCCGCTGGCGGTTTCTGCACGGTCGTCTGCTTCCTGCGGCGTCGCAGACAGAGGGAGAGACGCGTCGTCAGCACACGATCCCGGGACGTGCCACTCATCCGCGGCAGCCGGGTTGGCGGTGCTCTGGCAGTGCCGCCCCCCCCCCCCCCCCCCCCGGGGTCTCAAACTACGAAGCCACAATGGAGGCTGCAGCTCTGGTGTAGGCCAATCAAACTAAGTATTAAACCATTGGAACCTCATTTGCCAGTAAAAAAATAAAATTGTTTTTTTACCCTTCTATCTGTAAAAAAGGTGTCCGTTTTGTTGTAGAAGGAATCATATTTTGTCCTGGCAAAGGGGTTCCAATGGTGTAAATGCTTACCCCGAGCTCTCATACTCTGATGGTGCATTGTCTTTGAGTTGTGCGCCTTTTGGCGTCATCTGGTCCAACACCATGTGAGACTAGGCTCTAAGAAAAGCTGTCTTAGGTGTGGACCAATCAACTTCAAGGACAGTGCATACAGAGTTATGTTTTTTGTTTGCATTATGACTGCAGGTATTGTGGTCTATGCAAACATGTGTGTCAGTTTTGTTGCCAGATAGAAGGGTAAAAAACCAATTAAAGTATTCTATTTTTTATTTTACCAAGTAAGCCCCCTCTCTTTTCCGAAGCGACCTGGGGCCAAATGACAGCCCAACAAAGTGGCTTATCACGTGGACATTTAAAGCAAGCAATATACTCCAAACGCATGTTGATTCTAAATGGGGAGGGAAAAACTGGAGGCCCCGGACAAAAATCCACGCGACCACGGAGAGAGAGAGAGACACACACCCAAATTCCCAACAGCAGGCGTCAGGGTCGGGATCGAACCCACGACCTCCTGTAGACCAGGCGAGGTAGTTAACATCTAGCCACCGTGATAATGATGAGAGAGACACGCAAACTCCAAATATACANCAGGCGTCAGGGTCGGGATCGAACCCACGACCTCCTGTAGACCAGGCGAGGTAGTTAACATCTCCTAGCCACCGTGATGATGATGAGAGAGNCACGCAAACTCCAAATATACACACAGCAGGCGTCAGGGTCGGGATCGAACCCACGACCTCCTGTAGACCAGGCGAGGTAGTTAACATCTCCTAGCCACCGTGATGATGAGAGAGAGACACGCAAACTCCAAATATACACAGCAGGCGTCAGGTCGGGATCGAACCCACGACCTCCTGTAGACCAGGCGAGGTAGTTAACATCTCCTAGCCACCGTGATGATGATGAGAGAGACACGCAAACTCCAAATATCAGCAGGCGTCAGGTCGGGATCGAACCCACGACCTCCTGTAGACCAGGCGAGGTAGTTAACATCTCATAGCCACCGTGATGATGATGAGAGAGACACGCAAACTCCAAATATACAGCAGCAGGCGTCAGGGTCGGGATCGAACCCACGACCTCCTGTATACCAGGCGAGGTAGGTAACATCTCCTAGCCACCATGATGATGATGAGCACGAGACTCCAAATATACAGCAGCAGGCGTCAGGTCGGGATCGCCCGACCTCCTGTATACCAGGCGAGGTATTACATCTCCTAGCCACCGTGATGAGTGAGAGAGAGAGAGACCGCAAACTCCAAATATACAGCACCGGTGTCATGGTCTGGATTGACCACGACCAACCAGTGGCGAGGTATTAACATCTGCCACCGTATTGATAATGGGAAGAACTAAAACTTGTCGGTTCTCAACGGTTGCGGAGACCGGTGNGTGTCCAGAGTCANGCAACCAGTCGCCCNAATGTCGCACCCGGTTTATGCCCAGTTCGGGGAGGTGNGTGGGGGGGTTGGGGAGGGGGGGGGGGGGGGGGGGGGTGGTGGGGGGGTGGGTGGAGTGGGGGGGTGGGGGGGTGGGGGGGGNTGGGGGGTGGCGGGGTGGTACACGCGTCTAATAATAACGGGCGAGTCGTTACATGCTCGTGTACGCGGCCACGTTTTGGTGGTGGTGGAGGGCTCCCTTCTTGACGACACACATTCTGTCAGATCGTTACAACGGAACGGGGGGGGGGGCTAGCCCTGACGGCCCCCCGCCCCGCCTCCTAAGGCTCGAAGGTTGACGCGGAAAAAGACGCGGGAGAAAACGAGCGCACAGTAACCTGTTCTTGCCCTGTACCATTGTGAAGCGGTAGGGGGGGAGAGACGGGACAAAACCAAAGTCGAGCCCACACACCCCCGTTAGCCTGAACAGACTGTTGGGGCAAGTGCTGTTAGCGAGTAGCACCTATGAAGGCCGGCACGGCACACGAGGGGTGGGTGGCCAGCACCACGCCCGGCCGCCTTTGTCTCCCCAGTGGCGATGTTTANCACACACAGCACCAGTTACTCTTTTGAGGCCAAGTCGACCTAGGGGAGGCCCAGGACCGGTTCAGATAATCGTCACCGGTGGTGTTGGCCGTGAGCGGGAATCGAACTCTGGTCGCCGGGTTCGCAGCGCAGCGTAGCGCTACCGCTGCCCACCGCTCACACACAACATCCCCCACCCTCCGTGACCTTCAACAGACCTTTGCGGGCAAGTGCTGCTAGCGAGTAGTAGCGATGTTTACACATCTACACAGGAACTCGGGTCTCTGTACGTCCCGTTACTAAGGGGCATGACCCGTTACCAAGGGGCGGGATGTGTTACCAGGGGCGTTCCGTTGCCAGGGGGCGCGATGTGTTACCAGGGGCGTTCCGTTGCCAGGGGGCGTGTCACGTTGCCAGGGGGCGTGTCACGTTGCCAGGGGGCGTGTCACGTTGCCAGGGGGCGTGTCACGTTGCCAGGGGGCGTGTCACGTTGCCAGGGGGCTGTCACGTTGCCAGGGGGCTGTCACGTTGCCAGGGGGCGTGTCACGTTGCCAGGGGGCGTGTCACGTTGCCAGGGGGCGTGTCACGTTGCCAGGGGGCGTGTCACGTTGCCAGGGGGCGTGTTTGCCACGTTTGCCAGGGGGCGTGTCACGTTGCCAGGGGGCGTGTCACGTTGCCAGGGGGCGTGTCACGTTGCCAGGGGGCGTGTCACGTTGCCAGGGGGCGTTCACGTTGCCAGGGGGCGTGTCACGTTGCCAGGGGGCGTGTCACGTTGCCAGGGGGCGTGTCACGTTGCCAGGGGGCGTGTCACGTTGCCAGGGGCGTGTCACGTTGCCAGGGGCGTGTCACATTGCCAGGGGGCGTGTCACGTTGCCAGGGGGCGTGTCACGTTGCCAGGGGGCGTGTCACGTTGCCAGGGGGCGTGTCACGTTGCCAGGGGGCGTGTCACGTTGCCAGGGGGCGTGTCACGTTGCCAGGGGGCGTGTCACGTTGCCAGGGGGAGTGTCACGTTGCCAGGGGGCGTGTCACGTTGCCAGGGGGCGTGTCACGTTGCCAGGGGGCGTCCTCTCACCGGGCAGGTGACCCTTGCGGTAGGCGAAGAAGAGGGCGATGGCAATGAGGCAGAGGATGAGGAGCGGGATGATGACCGCGGCCGCGATGGCTCCATGGTTCGTTTGGTCTGTGGGAGGGGGGGGCGACAGCGCAGCGACGTCAGGAGAGTTCGCGCCGGAAACCTGGGCAAAGTCCCATCGGTGAGCTCCTCCGGCAGTCAAGGCTGCGTTGGCTGGGTCATGTAGCCCGCATGCCCAGCCACCGCAGCTTTTGTTCGGCCGGATCGAGGGGCTAGACGGGCGCGGCACGGGCTAGAGAAGAGATGGAGTGATGTGGTACAGGAGGACGTGGAGCTGAGTGGACTTGCCGATGACTGGTACCAGCGGTGTCAAGATCGGCCTCAGTGGAGGAGGCTCGTGAAGGACGCTACTGGGCAGTTGGAGGCAGTCGCCCTCCAACAACAACGGAGGGCGGAGGAGCGACGCTCACAACAACGAGCGGAGCGCCGGGTGGCTAAAGCACAGCAAGTTGGCACAGTAGGGGGCACAGGTGGTGCATCAGCCAGTCATCTCGGTCATCTCGGTCAGTCGACCCGTGGCACCTGGGTCTGCCCCGTGACCTCCTGCCAGCGGGCGTTCGACACTTCACGTGGTAGCCTCAAGGTGCACTTGGCCTGGCACAAGCATCGTGGTGACATCACCGCCACTTAGTGGCGAATGGCGGTTGTTGTTGTTGTACACGTGTGTGTGTGCGTACACGTGTGTGTGTGCGCGTACACGTGTGTGTGTGTGCGTACACGTGTGTGTGTGCGCGTGTGTGTGTGTGTGCGTACGTGTGTGTGTGTGCGTGTGTGTGTGCACACGTGTGTGTACACGAGTGTGTGTGTGTGCACGAGTNTGTGTGTGTGTACACGTGTGTGTGTGTGTGTACACGTGCGTGCGTGTGTACACGTGTGTGTACATGTGTGTGTGCGCGTTTGTGTGTGTAGACGGCCTCAAAGTGCACCTGGCCTGGGCAGAGGCGCCGTGGTGATGGCAGCGTCAATGTGGCGAATGGCGGTGTATTGCTATGGACAGGTCTAAGTGTGTGTGTGTGTTTAACTGTGTGTGTATCTGTGTGTGTTTAACTGTGTGTGTTTATCTATGTGTGTCTACGTGTTTGTATGTCTGTGTATGTCTGTGTATGTCTATGTCTGTGTGTGTTTCTGTACGTGTGTATGTGTTTACGTACGTGTGTGTGTGGTGTATCTGTACATGTGTGTGTCTACATGTGTGTGTCTGTACAGGGGTATGTTTTCGCGTCTGCATGTGTGTATGTCTGTGTATGTGTGTATTTCTTTACGTGTGTATGTATGCGTCTACATGTGTGTATGTCTAAGTCTGTTTATGTATGTACGTGTGTGTGTGTGTTTCTGTACATGTGTGTGTCTACGTGTGTGTGTTTCTGTATGTGTATATGTGTAGGTGTCTACGTGTGTGTGTCTGTGCGTGTGTATGTGTAGGTGTCTACGTGTGTGTGTGTGTCTGTACGTGTGTGTGTCTATGTGTGTGTCTGTACGTGTGTATGTGTAGGTGTCTACGTGTGTGTGTCTGTATGTGTGTGTGTCTGTATGTGTGTGTGTCTATGTGTGTGTGTCTATGTGTGTGTGTCTGTGTGTGTCTGTGTGTGTCTATGTGTGTGTGTATGTGTAGGTGTCTACGTGTGTGTGTGTGTCTGTGCGTGTGTGTGTATGCGTGTGTAGGTGTCTACGTGTGTGTGTGCGTCTGTGCGCGTGTATGTGTAGGTGTCTACGTGTGTGTGTGCGTGTGTGTGTCTGTGCGTGTGTGTGTTTCTGTACGTGTGTGTGTATGTGTAGGTGTCTACGTGTGTGTGTGCGTCTGTGCGCGTGTATGTGTAGGTGTCTACGTGTGTGTGTGCGTGTGTGTGTCTGTGCGTGTGTGTGTTTCTGTACGTGTGTGTGTATGTGTAGGTGTCTACGTGTGTGTGTGTCTGTGTGTGTGTGTGTCTGTACGTGTGCGTGTGTATGTGTCTACGTGTGTGTGTGTCTACGTGTGTGTGTGTCTGTACGTGTGCGTGCATCACGTACACACGGCCAAGTGGGCTGTTGAGGATTTGAGGGTGCCTGCCTCGTTGCTCGCGGTGCAGAAGTAGTCGCCGGCATCCGACAGTTTCAAGGAGCTCAGCGTCTGGGCAATGGCGGAGGGACGGGGGGCAGGGGGGGCCAGAGGGGGCGGGGGGGTCAGACAATGACGTCAGGTTCACGACGGCCATGTAAGGGTCACGACGGGTTCACGGCGGCCGTGCCGGGTTCACGGCGGCCATGTTGGGTTCACAATGGCCGTGCCAGTGCCGAGTTCTAAACAAAAATAAACTATTTTTTTAAATCCTTTATATTAAGTTCGCTTGCTTGCGACGGTGCACATCTTTCGGTCGTTTTTTAACCAACTTCCCGTGATCCAATCGAGCTGACATTTTCCACACAGACTCGTTGTGCGTGACAATGTATTTTCGTGAAAATTTGACACTTTTTAGGAAAAAAATTCTATTTAATTACCAATTGCTTAATGCTGCCATGCAATCATCTGACCCATAGGTGGCAGCCATCTCAAGCCAGAGGACAAGAGGACTCTAGCCGCCACACATATAAAGGATTTATAGTGAAAAACTTTGTTTTTACGGGTTATTTTTTTTACATTACCAGGTAAGCCCCACTAAGCTATGCAGCTCGTTTTCAGAAGCGACCAGGCCACAAATGAAAGCTCGAAGAATTGCCGTATCACGTGGAAATTTACAGCAGCCATACACTAAACGCGTGTTTCTAAACGTGGAGGGAAAAACCGGAGCTCCCGGAGAAAAATCCACGCGACCACGGCGGAGAGAACACGCGAACTCCAAATATACAAGAGCGCGTCAAGATCGGGACCGAACCCACGACCTCCTGTAGACCAGGCGAGGTAGTTAACATCTCCTAGCCACCGTGATGATGATGAGAGCGAGAGAGACGCAAACTTCAAATATACAGCAGCAGGCGTCAGGGTTGGTATTGAACCCACGACCTCCTGTGTACCTGGCGAGGTAGTTAACATCTCCTAGCCACTGTGATGATGATGATGAGAGCGAGAGACGCAAACTCCAAATATACAGCAGGCGTCAGGGTCGGGATCAAACCCACGACCTCCTGTAGACCAGGCGAGGTAGTTAACATCTCCTAGCCATCGTGATGATGATGAGAGCGAGAGAGATGCAAACTCCAAATATACAGCAGGCGTCAGGGTTGGTATTGAACCCACGACCTCCTGTAGACCAGGCGAGGTAGTTAACATCTCCTAACCACCGTGATGATGATGAGAGAGAGACACCAAGTGCCAAAGGACACTGGCCCCGGCACAGCCGAGAGCCTGGGTTCGAACCCCGGTTCCCAGCGAGAGCCTCTCTCCCCGTCTCTCCAAAACCACCTTGTCAGAATCATCGAGGGGGTCAATCAACGGGGCTCACCAGCACGGCCCCCGTGGGGTCGAGGTTGTAGGTGGTGTTGGCAAAGCGAGGGTCGTTGTTCGGGGTCTGGGGGAAGATGAGGTTGCCCCCGCGGGTCCAGGTGTAGGTGGGCGGGGCTGGGCGTCCGGCTCACTACACACGAGGCGCACCGTGCCGCCCAGGGTGCCTGACGACGGCACCTCCGCACGCACCGCCTTGGCGGCACTGCAGAGAGACAGGGGGAGAGAGACAGGGGTGAGAGAGACAGGGGTGAGACAGGGGGAGTGGAAAGAGAGACACGGTGGAGAGAGAGACACGGGGAGAGAGACAGAGGGAGAGAGACGGGGGAGAGAGACGGAGAGACGGGGAGAGAGACAGGGGAGAGAGACAGAGAGACAGGGGAGAGAAACAGGGGGAGTGAGACAGGGAGAGAGAGACGGGGGAGAGAGACAGGGGGACAGGGGAGAGAGACAGGGGAGAAAGACAGGGGGAGAGAGGGGAGAGACACGGGGAGAGACAGGGGAGAAGNCACGGGNAGAGACACGGGGGGAGAGAGAGGCACGGGGAGAGAGAGACACGGGGAGAGAGACCGGGGAGAGAGACACGGGGAGAGAACGGGAGAGAGAAACACGGGGAGAGGGGGAGAGAGACACGGGGAGAGAGACGCGGGGAGAGACAGGGAGACGGGGAGAGAGACACGGGGAGAGAGACACGGGAGATGGGGACATGGGAGAGATTCAAGTTGGAGATGAGCGATCATTTAATCATAACAACTTCACTCTCGTGTTTAACCAAAGTTAACCGAACTCTGACCTGGACCCTAAGCGTGACCCCTCACGACGCACACGAGACAAAGATCTCCAGCATAGCCTTAACGGACTGTTGGGGCAAGTGCTTTAGCCAGCACCTACACACACCACCCAAGCAACTTTGCAAAGAGAGGAGAAATGTGGAGTTCTTTGCACTCATCCGCCAGCTGAGCAAAAGGAATATCACCCCTCCCATCCCTCCCCCCGTGTCCCTCCCCCGTGTCCCCTCCCCCNGTGTCCCCTGTCCCCCCCCCGTGTCCCTCCCCCCGTGTCCCCTCCCCCCGTGTCCCCTCCCCCGTGTCCCCTCCCCCCGTGTCCCCTCCCCCCGTGTCCCCTCCCCCCTTGTCCCCCACCCCCCCCCCCCCCGTCTTCCCCCCACCCCACCCCTCCCCGCCCCCTACCTTCACCTCTCTCCCCCCCCCNGCCAGAGGTCGCAACCGGTACCCGATACCCGTACCCTACCCGATACCCGGGTACCCGTACCCTGGTGCGGCCGGGTACGGGTAGGCCGTGAGTCACTGGTGAGTCACCGTTTGTCACTCATTTCCCAACTTCTTGTCTCACAATTCAAGTTCCTAGAATCAATCCACCCGCGCCTGCAACATGGCTTCATCCCAGAGGTCGCAATCGGGTACCCGATGCCCGTACCCTACCCGTACCCGGCCGGGTACGGTAGGTACGGGTACGGCCGGGTACGGGTACCCGTTTGCGACCCTGGTGCGGCCGGGTACGGGTAAGGAATCAAAACCCGTTTGCGACCTCTGCCCCCCACCCTCTCACCTGGTATCACCAAATCCACGGAGACCTCCCGGAACTCGGTGCCCTCCGTGGCCTCGCAGCGGTAGACCGCGTTGTCCGTGCGCACCGTCTTGTCGATGCTGATGTCTGCGCCCGTGATGGTCGCCCGGTCTTTGAGGTCATCTGCGAGGTGGTGGGGGGTGGGTGGGGGGGTGGAGAGGGGGGTCACGTTGGGGGGGGGGGGTGAACTTGATGGCTTGCAAAATCATCATGGGACCTCCTTTGCCAGTACCAAAATATACTAATAGTCTGGTAGTGCGTTGTCTTTGAACTGTGCGCCTTTTGGCGTCATCTGGTCGAACACCATATGAGACTAGGCTCTAAAGAAAGCTGTCTCTGGTGTGGACCAATCAGTTTCAAAGACAACGCATACATTATCAGAGTATTGTTTTTTGTTTGCATTTGACTGCAACTATTGTGGTTAATGTAAGCATGATTCCTTGCAAAAGGTGTCAGTTTTGTTGCCAGAAAAAAGGGGAAAACCCTATTAGTAGGCTTGCAAAATGTTTCTATTTGGTGTTTGAAGATCTTAACACAACTCGTGTTTTATTGCCAGAAAGGATTGCAACAACACCTAGAATTGTTGTAGCTGCTGCTCACCCCGAGCTCTCAATGCCCCGGTAGTGGCATTGCCCTTGTCCTGTTCGATGTAAAGCTTCTTTCGTGACTGCAGGGATTCATCTTCTTGGTTCTTTCGGTAGAGTCACGTAGAAGGGAAGTAATAAAATAATAAAAATAAAACATAATAAAATACAATTCTCACGACGTTTCGGCCACAACGCAAGCAGCCGTCCTCAGGTGAAGAACAGGTCTGTCGGGAAGACAGCGTCTGAATGAGTCTTTTGAGTGCGTCTTTCCGACAGACCTGTTCTTCACCTGAGGACGGCTGCTTGCGTTGTGGCCGAAACGTCGTGAGAATTGTATTTTATTATGTTTTATTTTTATTATTTTATTATTTCCCTTCTACGTGATGACTTTACCGAAAGAACCAAGAAGATGCCCTTGTCCTGTTCGCCTTTCGGCGTTGTGCTCTGGTCTGACACCGCTGGTGAGACTAGGTCCTCAAGAAGGCTGCCGTCTCTGGTGTCGGCCAATCAGTTCAAAGACAACGCGTCCATACTCTTTGGTTCTTTCGGTAAACTTAGTATAGCTATGTCATACTGATGACAATATATTCTATCATAAAAAAAAATTATTTTAAACAATCTTTTTTACGGCTCTAATTGTCCACGCTCAACTCACGTTGCCTGTAAATCACCTCACGCTGTGGCAAGCTGCGGGGAGCCACTTCCTGGAGTCGTGGAGTTCTGCCATTACGAGTGCGGTACATTCATTAAAGCGTGCTTTTTTTTTTTAAAAGTATTTCTAAATATTTTCTTGTTCCAAACATACAGCTGGCATCGTCAGGGCTGGACAGATCGAACCCACGCGAGAGACCTCCTGTACATCGGGGCGAGGTGGTAAACATCTCGCCACCGCGGATTAGACCGACCATCAGAATCGCAAACGGGTTTTGATTCCTTACCCGTACCCGGCCGCACCAGGGTCGCAAACAGGTACCCGTACCCGGCCGGGTAGGGTACGGATACCCGTACCCGATACCCGGCCAGGTACGGGTAGCTGGGTATCGGGTAGGGGTATCGGGTACCCGATTGCGACCTCTGCCGACCATCCCCACCCCGCCCTCTATCCCAGTCAGCTGGGACAGGGCATGGCGACGGGTGGCCGCAAACACTCGCGCGTTCGACATCGTCTCCGGCACTCACTGAGGAAGCCGTTCTTCCACACCAAGACGGTGCCGCTTGACTTCACTTTCTTCCAGACGATCTCGGGATTGCCAGTGTAGGAGCAGGACAGTACCGCCCCTGTGGACATCATCATGATCAGCAGCATCATCATCACCATCATCAGAATCACCATCATCATCATTATCACCATGATCAGCAGCATTATCAGCATCATCATCATCATCATCAGCCGCATCAACATCATCAGCATCATCGTCATCATCACCATCATCAGAATCACCATCATCATTATCACCATGATCAGCAGCATTATCAGCATCATCATCAGAAACATCATCAGCAGCAGCATTGCTGTCAGCATCAGATTATTATCAGCAGAATAAATTAGAATCAGCATCATCATCAGCGCCATCACCAGCTCCATCATCATCAGCGTCAACAAGCGCCATCATCACCATCAGCGCCATCATCAGCGTGATCATCGACGCCATCATCATCATAACCAGCAGAATCAACCTCATAATCATTGTCGTCATCAGCAGCAGCAGCAGCAGAATCATCATCAGTAGCAGCATCAATGTCAACATCGGTGTTCACTTTATCAGATCGTTGTCAGGATCAATGACAGAACCAATCATCAGCATCAATAGTATCATTATCAGCAACATCGTCATCATCAACATCGTCATCATCGTCATCATCAACATCGTCATCATCATCAGTCGTGTCATGATCATCATCATCAGCAACATCATTCCATCACATTAATCACCACTGCTCTGCTCCCACCACAAAATCATAGTCAACATCACTTTAACATCACCACATCATCACCATCGCTGCTGCGTGTGGATGTGAGTGGTGAGTGGTGGAGCGGGGTGAGTGGTGAGAGATGGAGAGTGAGTGGTGGGGCGGGGTGAGTGGTGGGTGGTGGACAATGAGTGGTAGGGCGGGGTGAGTGGTGTGTGGTGGACAATGAATGGTGGAGCGGGGTGAGTGATGTGTGGTGGAGAGTGAGTGGTGGACTAGGGTGAGTGCTGGGTGGTTGAGCGGGGTGAGTGGTGAGAGATGGAGAGTGAGTGGAGTGGTGGAGCGGGGTGAGTGGTGGGTGGTGGACAATGAGTGGTGGACCAGGCTGAGTGCTGTGTGGTAGAGTGAGTGAGTGCTCGGAGAGAGTTTTACCGCTGCCTTCTTGCGCCTTCACCTTCGGGGTGCTTGTGGTCAGCGTGAGCGAAGCGACGAAGCCAGCTGAGAGACGGAAAACCACACGGGATCAGAAACGCACCGGCTCAACAACAAAAAATACAAAGATACCGCCTCCGTGTGGCCTTAACAAGAATGTTGAAGCAAGCGCTGTCAGCGAGTCGTAGCCAACAGCACAAGGGGGTGGTGGGCGAATAGCACCACTCCCGGCCGCCTTTGTCTCCACGGTGACCATGACGCACCAGAGGCAAGTCATCCGAGGCAGAGTCCACCTCGGGGACCGGTTTCTGAAACTCGTCAACGATGACCGCGAGCGGGGAATCAACTCGGGCGTCTTGCAACCGCTGCGCCCTCGCTCAGCCGCCCGCCCGCCAGAGGTCGCAACCGGGTACCCGATACCCGTACCCTACCCGATACCCGGCTACCCGTACCCGGCCGGGTACGGGCCATCATCATCATGAGCAGCAGCATCAACCTCAATCATCGTCGTCATCCGCAGCGGCAGCAGCAGCAGAATCATCAGTAGCAGCATCAATGTCAGCAGCGGTGTTCTCTATCAGATCGTTGTCAGGATCAATGAAGAAACCAATCATCAGCATCAATAGTATCATCATCAGCAACATCGTCATCATCAGTCTCGTCAGGATCATCATCAGCAACATCATTCCACCACATTAATCACCACTCCTCTGCCGGGTACGGGTAGCCGTTTGCGACCCTGGTGCGGCCGGGTACGGGTAGGCCGTGAGTCACTGGTGAGTAGCCGTTTGTCACTCATTTCGGGTAGGGTACGGGTAGGGAACGGCTACCCGTATCCGCCGGGTACAGGTACGGGTACCCATTTGCGACCCTGGTGCGGCCGGGTACGGGTAAGGAATCAAACCCGTTTGCGACCTCTGCGCCCGCCCGCTTCTGCGAGTCAATAAACCGCTCGACCCCCGACTCGTCCCACAGACGGCGGGCGGCACAGAACTGCAATTTCACATTCAGGTGGCCAAGCCGAGAAAACTGCGGCCAGGAGCAGAGGGAGCAGCTGCCACCGCCGTGACGCGGCAAACGTTTTACGCATCACGCCGGGAACTCGTTTGAGGCCGGGTCGACCTAGGGGAGGCCCAGAAGTGGTGAGCGAGCGCGAAAAGAGAAAGATCAGCCCCACCGTGTAGCCTGTGACAGACTGTTGGGCAAGTGCTGTTAAGCGAGTAGCACCTATGAAGGCCAGAACGGTACACAAGGGGGTGGGGGGGGTTGGCCAGCACGATGCCTGGCCGCCTTTGTCTCCCCAGTGACGATGTTTACTACACACCGCACCAGGTACTCATTTGAGGCCGAGTCGACCTAGGGGAGGCCCAGGACCCCGTGCAGATAATCGTGACCGTGTTGGCCGTGAGCGGAAATCGAACTCGGGTGGCCGGGTTCGTAGCGCAGCGTAGCGCTAACCACTACACCACCGCTCCCCTCACTACGCTGTGTGTGTGTGTGTGAGCGAGAGCACACTCACGCACTCACACACACGCCAACACACACACAGTCCACCTTTTATACTGCCAGCCCCACTGCTCGAGGAAGCCCGATCCGGTCACCGTGACTCAGCCTCGCAAAACAACACGGGTGTGGATGATCACGTGACTCAATGTCCGTGTCAAGGACACAGACCCAGCACCACTGAGAACCCAGATTCAAGCCCTGGGGCTCAGGGTGTGGGCGTCTCTATCTCTCTCAGAAGGTTCATAATGGCTCTGTCAGAGACCAGATAAGATTCTGGGGTTCAAATCCTGGGTCTGGGTTTCTCTCTGATGAGGTTCATAATGTCAAGGAAACGGTCCCAGCAACACTGAGAAGCTATGTCCACAAGCCCTGGGTCTTGGGTGTGTGCGTGCGTCGTAAAACTGAACCCTAAAACTTTTTATTTCCATTTAAAGCTATCGTGACTGCAGGGATTCATATTATTGGTTCTTTCGGTAAAGTCACGTGGAAGGGAAATAATAAAAATAATAAAAATAAAACAATAAAATTCCCACGACGTTTCGATTGCAACACAAGCAATCGTCATCAGGTGTGAAATCCACAGCAAGAACATTCGAAGGTACGGGACCGCCGAACTCTGCAGCTCTTTCTCGGAAGCGACATGGCGACCATCACAAATGACAGCTCGGCAAAGTGGCCGATTGCACACTTCACCCCACCAGCACGCACGAGCTGCCAATCACAACCCCACTGAAGCACAACCTAAGTGCTGGGTGGACCAGAGGCGGCGGTGGTGATGGTTGTGGCGGTAGTGGTGGCAGTGGTTGTGGCTGATCTAAGAAACTCTCCCCCCCCCCATCGTTTCACCGTCACCACCACCAATACCCGCCATTCGCCACTAAGTGACGGTGACGTCGCCACGACGCCTGTGCCAGGCCAGGTGCACTTTGAGGCCGCGTGAAGTGTCGAAGCATCGCTGACAGGCTTTAGCACAGACCCAGCAGGTGCCATGGATTTGCTGACTGAGATGACTGGTAGATACACCAGCAGATGTACCCCCTCCTATGCCAACCGACACCACTGTCACCGTCACCACCGTCGTCACCGTCATTACCACCACCGTCACCGTCTCCACCACCGTCTCCGCCACCACTCCCACCACCACTGTCACCACCACCGTCTCCGCCACCACTACCACCACCACTGTCACCGTCTCCATCACCGTCTCCGCCACCACTACAACCACCACTGTCACCACCACCATCACACCACTACCACCACAGTCACCACCACCACCACCGTCGTCGTCACCATCACCACCACCGCCGTCACCGCGGCAACGTCCCCCGTGTTATTGATACGGGGGAGGGGGTGGGAAACATTGGCGGCACAAAAATTTAATTATTTTTGTTCACTTGCCAAATCTCAAAATCCCATAATGCTATTAACGAAGCCGGGATTAATATTGGTGAGGAGTATGACCCAGAAACCATAGCCGGAGGTAGCAGCCAGCCAGCCAGCCAGCCCTGATCATTACCACGTCTAAAATTACAACAGCGCCGTCGCATCACATCAACTCCCCGGACGCGTCAGCCCAGCCGGGCACTCGGCACCCACAGCAACCTGGGTTCGACTCCCCGCCCTGTGGCCAAGGTCCTCGCCCGCCCTGTCAAAGCTGGTGCTGCTGAGCGAGCGCTTGTATAAGGGCGTATACGCGCTCAGTTGGCGAGTGAGTAGGTGAAGTGAGCGGGTGAGCCGAGTGGGTGAGTGGTGTGTTGTTGTTGTTGTTAAAGATCTGGGAAAAAGTCCCGTCGGTGAGCTCCTCCAGCAGGCAAGGCTGCGTTGGCTGGGTCATGTAGCCCGCATGCCCAGCCACTGCATGCCCAAACAGCTTTTGTTCAGTCGGATCGAGGGGGCTAAACGGGCGCGGCACGAGCTAGAGAAGAGATGGAGTGATGTGGTACAGGAGGACGTGGAGCTGAGTGGACTTGCCGATGACTGGTACCAGCGGTGTCAAGATTGGCCTCTGAGGAGGAGGCTCGTGAAGGACGCTACAGGGCAGTTGGAGGCAGTCGCCCTCCAGCAATAACGGAGGGCGGAGGAGCGACGCTCACAACAACGAGCGGAACGCCGGGGGCTAAAGCACAAGTTGGCACAGGTGGTGCATCAGCCAGTCATCTCAGTCAGTCGACCTGTGGCACCTGGGTCTGCCCCGTGACCTCCTGCCAGCGGACGTTCGACACTTCACGTGGTCTCAAGGTGCACATGGCCTGGCACAAGCATCGTGGTGACGTCACCGCCACTTAGTGGCGAATGGCGGTTGTTGTTGTGTTGTTGTTGTGAACTGCAGTGTGGTAGTAGTTTAACAGTGCGGTGGTGGCGGTGGCGATGACACAGTAGGATTATTTTGGCTGCTCCTATAAATTTCCACACGATAAGCAACTTTGTTGAGCTGCCATTATTTATGATAGCCTGGTCGCTTCTGAAAAACAAGTTAACACCTAAGTGGACTTTACCTGGTATGATAAAAAGTTCAGTTTTATTTGTATATAACTATTGCTTTCTGCGATTTGTTTACCTTTCTTATACTTTACACTCCGATCGTGTTTTTGTAGCTGTGTGTTGTTGTAACGTTCAAACCCCGTGTCCCTTACTGGACATCCGTGAACAAAGAGCTTTATAGCCATCAGATTCGTCCTGCGAAATAAATAAACATTCTTATTCTGATCTGTCTGGAACAAACCAAGTCCTCAACACGGGTAGAGGAGGAATCAATGGAGTGAAGTTGACGGGAACAGAAACCACGTCAATCGTAGAAGTAGTCGCGATGGAAGAGTGATAAGGAGCCGACTGAACGAGGTGCTTCATTCTGAATTCTAGGGGTGAAAAAGTGGATGGGTGAATGAGTGGGTGGGTGAGTGGGTGGATGGGTGAATGAGTGGGTGGGTAAGTGGCAAGGTGGATGGGTGAATGAGTGGGTGGGTGAGTGGGTGGATGGGTGAATGAGTGGGTGGGTAAGTGGCAAGGTGGATGGGTGAATGAGTGGGTGGGTGAGTGAGTGGGTGAGTGGGTGAATGAGTGGGTGGGTAAGTGGCAAGGTGGATGGGTGAATGAGTGGGTGGGTGAGTGAGTGGGTGGATAGATGGGTGAATGAGTGGGTGGGTAAGTGGAAAGGTGGATGGGTGAATGAGTGGGTGGGTGAGTGGGTGGATGGGTGGGTGAGTGGGTGGATGGGTGAATGAGTGGGTGGGTAAGTGGTTAGGTGGATGTGTGAAGGAGTGGGTGCGTGAGTGGGTGGATGGATGGATGGGTGAATGAGTGGGTGGGTAAGTGGCAAGGTGGATGGGCGAATGAGTGGGTGGGTAAGTGGCAAGGTGGATGGTGAATTAGTGGGTGGGTAAGTGGGTAGGTGGATGGATGAATAAGTAGGTGGATGGGTGGATGAATAAGTAGGTGGATGGGTGAATGAGTGGGTGGGTGAATGAGTGGGTGGGTAGCTGAATGGGTTGGTAGCTGAATGGGTTGGTAGCTGAATGGGTGGGTAGCTGAGTGGGTGAGTAGCCGAGTGGGTGAGTAGCCGAGTGGGTACGTGGATGGGTAGCTGAGTGGGTACGTGGATGGGTAAATGAGTGGGTAGGTGGATGGGTGAATGAGTGAGTGGGTGAATTAGTGGGTGGGTTGGTGAGTGGGTAGGTGGATGGGTGAATGAGTCACTGGATGAGTTGGTGAGTAAATGTGTGAGAATGTGATGTCTCTAACCCACGTGTGTGCTCTAATCAACATGCTCCTATCTTTCCGTGTCGACCCACTGCTCGATGACGAACAGTGTGATGATGACGTCTCTAATCCGCGTGTGTTCTCTTATCAACGTGTTCCTCTTCCCCTCAGGAGTAACTAGAAATGTGCGTGCCACCACCTCCCCCGCCTTCTCCTTCTCAGTTTTCATTCCGCATTTTTCGCAAGCGGTCGCGTTTTTATGAAGCGGGCGGCCAAGGGGCAATCGCAACGGCGTTGACATCTCGGCCTACAAGACGGCAAAATATGAGGGCCGGTGGTGGTGGGGGCTGATGGCCCCCTGGAGTTGAGAGGGCCGGTGATGGTGGGGGCTGATGGCCGCTGGAGTTGAGAGGGCCGGTGGTGGTGGGGCTGACGGCCCCTGGAGTTGAGAGGGCCGGTGGTGGTGGGGGCTGACGGCCCCTGGAGTTGAGAGGGCGGTGGTGGTGGGGGCTGACGGCCCCTGGGTTGAGAGGGCCGGTGGTGGTGGGGGCTGACGGCCCTGGGTTGAGAGGGCCGGTGGTGGTGGGGCTGACGGCCCCTGGGGTTGAGAGGGCCGGTGGTGGTGGGGACTGACGGCCCCTGGAGTTGAGAGGGTTGGTGGTGGTGGGGCTGATGGCCGCTGGAGTTGAGAGGGTCGGTGGTGGTGGGCTGACGGCCCCTGGGTTGAGAGGGTTGGTGGTGGTGGGGCTGATGGCCGCTGGAGTTGAGAGGGTCGGTGGTGGTGGGGCTGACGGCCCCTGGGGTTGAGAGGGCCGGTGGTGGTGGGGGCTCACGGCCCCTGGAGTTGAGAGGGCCGGTGGTGGTGGGGGCTGATGGCCACTTGGAGTTGAGAGGGCCGGTGGTGGTGGGGCTGACGGCCCCTGGAGTTGAGAGGGCCGGTGGTGGTGGGGGCTGACGGCCCCTGGGGTTGAGAGGGCCGGTGGTGTGGGGGACTGATTGGCCCAGTCTGCCGCACTGCACAACCAACGGTGTGAGCGGTGGGAGATGGAGGGTGGGGGGGGTGTGGATCGGCCACTGGACTGCACTGAGGAGGAGGATGAGGAGAGCTCGTTAACTCTCATCCCGGATTGCCAACGCTCAAGCTCCTTTCCCTACGACTCCGAGAATTACTGCGGCGTCCCCCCACCACGGGCCAACACCTCCGCCCAAACCGAGCGAGACCTCGGCAAGCCGTGCCGTGCCGCCCAAGCCGCGCCGTGCGTGGGGCGGCGGGTTCTGCCGGTTTTATATTTCGTAAGCGTTTGCGGTTTGGTTTTGTGTGGTTTTTTATTTTGTGGGTTTGGTTTTCTGTGGTTTTTACTCACCCCCCCCCGCACCCTCGCTCACCGCAACGGCGATACACACGGTGGTTACGCCATCGTCGTCGCCTGCTACCGCTGTGCACCGCCAACAATGTTGCGGCACGCCAAGTGGATTCGTGAATCTGTCTGTGCGGAGTTTTGTTTTTATTGATACCCGACCTGCCCCCAGCCACTCCCAATGCCCCTCCCCTCCTCCCACCCCGCTTAGCACGGTGAGTTTTCGTCAGGATTCTCCGATTACCCTCCAACTCGTGTCAACAACGATTGTCAACAATAACTCGTTCCGTGTCAACAACTACACAACTTGTTCCGGGTCAACAACAACAACTTGTTCCGTGTCAAAAATTATTTTGAAAATGAAGCAACACCACGCACTCGTCATGAATAACCCAGGTTATAGCAGGGTTTGGAATTCAAAAAGGAACAGGTAAATGTTTATATCTGTATACAAAATGGGCAAACATTCTGGAAATGGGGCAAACATTCTGGAAATGGGACACCGTGTCAACCCGTACCGTGTCAACCCATAGCTGTGAACCCACAGCGTGTCAACCCACAGCGTGTCAACCAACAGCGTGTCAACCCACAGCGTGTCAACCCACAGCGTGTCAACCCATACCGTGTCAACCCATACAGTTTACCCAGTATTCTTGTACAGGGAAATTGAGTTTTCAGGTCCAGACAACGTACAGCCGTTTCAACACGGGCAAACTGAATTTAAACTGTCTATTTGTTTGTGCTTCTCCCTTGCGATGGGACTTTATAGGATGAACGTTGAGATTATAAGGGCACGGGTGACCAATGAGGTCTGAATTTTGTCTGTAATAAGGTAGGGGCACTGACAAGGGGTTGACAGGTTATGAAAAGGCCTCTCTTCACAACAAGTAGCCTGCCAGGTGCCACTAAAGCCTCTTCTCTTGTTTATTATCGTCGGGATTCCCCGTAGATAAACCGAAACTATTTAAAACTAGAGACTATTTTTATTTGACCAGGTAAGACGCCTCCATTGAGCCGCCGTGTGGCTCTTTTGTCAGAAGCGTCCCTGGCCGTCACAAATGACAGCTCGACAAAGTGACGCTTATCGTTGTCATCGTGTGGAAATGTATAACAGCAGCAAAATAATTCCAGATTTGAAGCTTTCGTGACTGCAAGGATTCATACTCTTAGTTTTTTTGGTAAAGTCACGTAGGTAAAGAATGAAATAAAAAATATATATATTTAATAATTTTTCAGTTAAATTTCGATTTAAAGCTTTCGTGACTGCAGGGATTCATCTTCTTGGTTCTTTCGGTAAAGTCACGTAGAAGGGAAATAATAAAATAATAAAAATAAAACATTATAAAAAAATATTGTATTATTTGATTATATTATTTTATTATGTTTTATAAAAATAAAACATATAAATTTTATTATGTTTTATAAAAATGAAACATAATAAAATCATATACATGTTTTATTTTATTATTTTATTATGCTTTATTATTTTATTATTTCCCTTCTACGTGACTTTACCGAAAGAACCAAGAAGATGAATTTTTCAGTTTTTACTATTATTATTTTTCCCCTATTATTAATTTTAATTACATTTTTTACCTACGTGACTTTACCGAAAAAACTAAGAGTATAGCAGCAAAATACTCTACATGTGACATCGATTATCAATGTGGAGGGGGGGGAAACCGGAGGACCCGGTGAAAAAAATCCACGCAACCACAGGGAGAGGGAGACACCGCAAACAGCAAATATACCGCAGGCGTCAAGGGTCGGGATCGAATCCCACAACCTCCTGCATACCAGGCGAGGTTGTTATTATATAACCACCGTGGCGAGATGGGTCCCACAATAGATTTAAAAAAGTTTGCCATATATACTGCCAGGTGCATTGGACATAGATCCCCGTATCTGTTTACATAGAGGGACTCCCTGTACTTACGAATATTCGACTTACAGACTTTCAGAGATACGAACAAACCTGGTCCGTATGTTCAGTTGCCCGTTCGGACCGACAGTCCGTAAGTTCAAATGTCCCACGCAATAGATGGCGGTGGTGGCGTCTACATCAGCAGCACGTGAAGAACCAGTGGCATCTACATCTACAGAGCGTGAATAACCAGTGGCATCTACATCTACAGATCCTCAAGCATATAAATATGCTAAAATTCCTTTTAATATGCAAATTATTTTGTCAAGGCGCTCTTCCTCCTCCCTCCCAGCTTAAATAGACGCTCCAAGCCTAAGACGTGTCATTCAGACTCTGTCTTATCGACAGACCTGCTCTTCACCTGAGGACGGTTGCTTGCGTTGTGGCCGAAACGTCGTGAGAATTATTTTATTATGTTTTATTTTTATTATTTTATTATTTCCATTCTGCATGACTTTACCGAAAGAACCAAGAAGATGAATCCCTGCAGTCACAAAAGCTTTAAATCGAAATTTATTGCCTATTTGTTTGTGTTTCTCCCTTGCGATGGGACTTTGTATGATGAACGTTGAGATTCATAAGGGCACGGGGTGACCAGTAAGATCTGAATTGGTCTGTAATAAGGTAGGGGCACTGATAAGGGGTTGACAGGCATGCTACACCACATTTTCAACCATCGTCATCTTCTGTACAACTTTTATAATTGTTGTAAAGTGCCTTTGAAATAAAACGTTTATCTCCATATATATAAAAGGCTAAGTTGTGAGTATGTGTGTCTGTTCAAAATGTTTAGCATACTTCCGACATGCAACAAACTTGAATTTGCCATGTGGGTACTTTCCAGACTGTACACCATGCAAACATTATAAAAATACACTCTTTTTGGTGTGGGGAGCTCAATAATGCAGTTTTTTTTTGCACGGCAAGTGAGCTGTGACGTCAAAACTGTCACGTGACCCGCGCGTGTGGTAGCGTCACGCATTGTAGTGTAGTGGGTAGCGCGCCACCGCGCTACGAACCCGGCGACCCGAGTTCGATTCCCGCTCACGGCCACCACCGGTGACGATTATTTGAACCGGTCCTGGGCCTCCCCTCGGTCGACTCAGCCTCAAACGAGTAACTGGGGTGTTGTGTGTGAACATCGCCACTGGGGAGACAAAGGCGGCTGGGCGTGGTGTATCCAAGTCCCGGGCGAAGCCGGGTAGTGCAGTTAGTGTATGGTACGTATATAAATCCACGTTAAAGTTACGTCTTAAGTCTAGACTGTATAAAAGATGTATAGTTAAGATGTATACAGCGCCCACAATACATAAATCTACCTAATATTTCTATATCTCAAGTCTATATATAAATCATCCCACAATCCTGTTAAACAATGCGGATTAGGTCATCGCGTTTACTGCCCGTCCAGGGGCACATCTATATATAGGACTGGTTGTTTATTGTCTCTCTCGTTACAACAACTCCACCATTTCGTGCATCTCATTAGCTCAGTAAATGGAACAGTAAGCAGATTACATCACCAAAGTAATAGGATTACATTACCGACGTCGACCGGTTTTACATTACTCTTGGTTCTTTCGGTAAAGTCACGTATAAAGATAAAATAATAAATAAAATAATAGCATGCTATTAATAATAGCATGCTATTATTTTATTTATAATAAATTACAATAAATTAAATAATAGCAAGCTGATATTTAATTTATTATTTTATCTTTATACGTGACTTTACCGAAAGAATGCTATTATTTAATTTATTATTTTATCTTTATACGTGACTTTACCGAAAGACCAAGAGTAATTCAGCAGTCACGAAAGCTCCAGATTAAGATCGGTTTTACATTATTTAAGGAATCACGTTACATTACGTACCACGGATTACAGTGGCGTTAATCTAGAATCCACAATGGAGTTAATCTGGAATCCATTGTGGATTTAATCTGGAATTAATTGTGGAGTTTATCTGAAATCCAGCCATCATCAATCCACTGCTGTATTGAACCCCTGTCTCAATTTTCGATTTAAAGCTTTCGTGACTGCAGGGATTCATCTTCTTGGTTCTATCGGTAAAGTGACGTAGAATGGAAATAATAAAATATTAAAAATAAAACATTATACAATTCTCACGACGTTTCGGCCACAACGCAAGCAGCCGTCCTCAGGTGAAGAACAGGTCTGTCGGGAAGACAGCGTCTGAATGAATAGACGCTCCAAGCCTGGTGGTGTTTCATTCAGACGCTGTCTTCCCGACAGACCTGTTCTTCACCTGAGGACGGCTGCTTGCGTTGTGGCCGAAACGTCGTGAGAATTATTTGATTTCGATTTAAAGCTTTCGTGACTACAGGGATTCATCTTCTTGGTTCTTTCGGTAAAGTCACGTAGAATGGAAATAATAAAATAATAATAATACAACATAATAAAATACAATTCTCACGACGTTTCGGCCACAACGCAAGCAGCCGTCTTCAGGTGAACTGTTCTCCACCTGAAGACGGCTGCTTGCGTTGTGGCCGAAACGTCGTGAGAATTATTTTATGTTTTATTTTATTATTTCCATTATTTCCCCTCCTCAATGTTGAGGCATTAGCACAGTGTGTTGATAATCTGCAGAATTAGCGACAGTAAATCTGCAGTTATAATCTCAAGTCGTAAGACTATATTCTTGGATCTTTCGGTAAATCACGTAGAAGGAAATAACAAAATAATACAAATAAAACATTATACAATTCTCACGACGTTTCGGCCACAACACAAGCAGCCGTCCTCAGGTGAAGAACAGGGCTGTCGGCAAGACAGCGTCCTAATGAAACATCGCTAAGCTTGGCAGCGTATTTTAAGCTGGGTGGGTGGAGCAGAGCGCCTTGACAAAGGAATTTACATATCAACAGAGGAATTTAACATGTTGATGCTAAGTAACTGCTTCTACCCTCCTACCATACAATAAACCGATGTGAAAAAAACTAGGTATAGACTATATCAATATTATTTATACCTAACAGCTCCTCACCACCACCCACCACCATCAACCACCCACCACCATCAACCACCACCACCACCATCAACCACCACCACCCACCACCATCAACCACCACCACCATCAACCACCACCACCATCAACCACCCACCACCACCATCAACCACCACCACCCACCACCACCATCAACCACCACCACCCACCACCACCACAACCACCACCAACCATGAACCACCACCATGAACCACCACCACCAACCCACCATCAACCACCACCAACCCACCACCAACCACCAACAACCCACCACATCACCAACCCACCATCAACCACCACCACCCACCCACAACCACTATGAACATCACCACCACCCACCAACCACCCACCATCAACCACCACCCACCCACCATCAACCAACACCACCAACCCACCATCAACCACCATCAACAACCACCACCATCAACCACCAACCCACCATCAACCACCATCAACAACCACCACCATCAACCACCAATCCACCATCAACCACCACCACCAACCCACCATCAACCACCACCGCCAACCACCACCCACCCACCATCAACAACCACCACCACAACCACCACCACCACAACCACCATCAACCACCAACCACCACCACCATCAACAACCACCACCACCACAACCACCACCACCACAACCACCATGACCACCAACACCAACCACCTAACACCAAACCACCTACAACCACAACCACCACCACCACCACAACCACCACAACAACCACCACAACCACAACAACGTCCCCTTTGTCCCCTCACGAACTCCTCCCTCCCGCCGCCTGTTGGCGCGGCCCCGCGAACTCACCTCGAGACGCCGCGAGCACGCAGAGCGCCGTGAGGAGAAACATTTTTTTGTTGTTTTTAAAATAAAATCTCTTCTTCTCCCCTCTCTCGCTCTCCGTGTGAATCTAAAGTAATCGATGGCTTTAAAGGTCTTTCTCCGGGTGCGAGTCAATCAACAACGGGCGGGGTCGTCTCCGTTCCGCGTTCCGCGCCGCTCCAATACCTGGCGGGAAGCGTCACTACAACAGGCAGGTGTGGGGGAGGGAGGGGGGGNCTCTCGTGACGTCATCACGCACAGCCTGCGTGATGACGTCACTAGAACACCCCTCATTACCTGCCCGCTTTAGTAACCCCACCCCGCTGAGTGACGTCATCACGCAGGCTGTGCGTGATGACGTCGCTCAGGGGTGTGGGTTACTAAAGCGGGCAGGTATTCTAGTGACGTCATCACGCAGGTTGTGCGTGATGACGTCGCTCAGCGGGGTGGGGTTACCGCAGCGGGCAGGTATGGAGTGGTGTTCTGGTGACGTCATCACGCAGGCTGTGCGTGATGACGTCGCTCAGCGGGGTGGGGTTACTAAAGCGGGCAGGTATTCTAGTGACGTCATCACGCAGGCTGTGCGTGATGACGTCACTCAGCGGGGTGGGGTTACCGCAACGGGCAGGTATGGAGTGGTGTTCTAGTGAGGTCATCACGCACAGTCTGCGTGATGACGTCGCTCAGCGGGGTGGGGTTACTAAAGCGGGCAGGTATTCTAGTGACGTCATCACGCAGGCTGTGCGTGATGACGTCGCTCAACGGGGCGGGGTTACTGAAGCGGGCAGGTATGGAGTGGTGGTTCTCGTGACGTCATCACGCACAGTCTGCGTGATTACGTCACTCAGCGGGGTGGGGTTACTACAAGCGGGCAGGTATGGAGGGTGTTCTAGTGACGTCATCACGCACAGCCTGCGTGATGACGTCGCTCAGCGGGGTGGGGTTACTGCAACGGGCAGGTATGGAGGGTGTTCTCGTGACGTCACCACGTACAGCCTGCGTGATGACGTCGCTCAGCGGGTGGGGTTACTACAAGCGGGCAGGTATGGAGTGGTGGTTCTCGTGACGTCATCACGCACAGCCTGCGTGATGACGTCGCTCAGCGGGGTTGCTATTCAGTGACCTAAAATAAAATGTTTCGCTCTGGATGATCGCTACAAAGTATGACCTGTGTTTTGATTTAGTGTGCTGATCTTAAAGGTGCATTGAAAATGTACAATACTCCGATTGATGCTCCTGCTGTTGTGGAGTGACTCATGCAGCCAGCTATGGCTGCAGGGTTTTGGTAGTACATGTTGTTTATGCCATTTATTGTGAAAATTCCGTCACAGTTCCTATGATTGCTTTTTCATTGCTTTCATGGCTTTATTTTGGTGATTTCGAAAAGTGTATTGGTTTAGCCATGTTTGTGTTGTTGTAGTACAGAGTTAGACTGATGGCCTTAATCTAAGTTGTCTTGTGGTTGTTGTTGTTGTTTGACTTGCATCCCACTGGGATTTTTGCACACAGCGTTGGTGTGTACGGTGTTTTTCTGCAATATTTTGCTGTCTTTTCTTGGATTTTCTGTTTGCACTTAGTCACATATTCACTTTAAGATGTTTTTTGTTCATGTTTTTTGTTTGTTGCGGTTGCACCCGATTCAAGAGCTGAATGGCTCACAGGGCTATACCTAATACATGAACTTGAACTGAAGCGGGCAGGTATGGGAGTGGTAGTTCTCGTGACGTCATCACGCACAGCCTGCGTGATGACGTCGCTCAGCGGGGTTACTGAAGCGGGCAGGTATGGAGTGGTGGTTCTCGTGACGTCATCACGCACAGCCTGCGTGATGACGTCACTCAACGGGGTGGGGTTACTACTACAAGCGGGCAGGTATGGGGCGGGTTATCGTGACGTCACCACGTACAGCCTGCGTGATGACGTCACTCAGTAGTGTGGGCATCTACAGCGGGCAGAAACAGGCGGTGAAGGCGGTGTGAGTGGGTGGTTTCCGTGACGTCACCGCGTAAGCCTGCGCGATGACGTCACGAGGGGGAAGGGTACATCGTGCGTGCTGCAACATGAGGTGACGTCACCGCGTAGATCTGCGTGATGACGTCACGATGCGTGAGGAATAACATGCGTGCTCAAACAGCGGTGACGTCACCGACCGCTTCGCGCGATGTCGTCACGGAGATGAGCACAGTAATTTTAAACGGACAGCTTGCGCGGTGACGTCATCGCGCACGGTAAGCAAGGGGCGTCAACGGGGCGCGATGACGTCATGTCGCTCGCGTCAAAGGAAGCTCAACCGCGGCGACTGACGTTCGGCGCGCGTGACGTCACTTTGACGGTGAGCGTTCTTGCGCGATGACGTCATCGCGCATGACCTTGGGTGGGTGCTCCTCGTGACGTCACGCGATGTAATAGGTTCGCTGCACTTCGCGATAATCTTTAGTTTTGTGCCCCGATCTTATTACTCAACCACACATCCACACACTCACACACTCAGCCACCCACTCACTCACTCACCCACCCAACCACTCAACCACCCACCCACTCACCCACTCACTCACCAACCCACTCACCCACCCACACACCCACCCACTCACCCACCCACTCACCCACCCACACACCACCCACACACTCACCCACACACCCACCCACTCACTCACACCACCCACTCACCCACCCACTCACCATCACACTCACCCACACACGCACCCACCCACACACTCACCCACACACTCACACACCCACCCACTCACTCACCCACTCACCCACCCACCCACCCACACAACCACTCACTCACCCACCCACACACCCACCCACACACTCACCCACCCACTCACCCACCCACTCACTCACCCACCCACTCACTCACCCACCCACTCACCCACCCACACACTCACCCACCCACTCACCCACTCACCCACTCACACACCACACCCACTCACCCACCCACCCACACATCCACACACCCACCCACACACTCACCACTCACCCACCCACACACTCACCCACTCACCCACTCACCCACACACTCACCCACCCACCCACTCCCCACACACTCACCCACTCACCACCCACACACTCACCCACACACCACCCACACTCACCCACCCACACACACACCCACACACTCACCCACCAACACACTCACCCACTCACCCACCCACTCACCCACCCACACACCCACCCACACACCCACCCACTCACCCACACACCCACTCACCCACACACCCACACACTCGCCCACTCACCCACACACCCACCCACACACTCACTCACCCACTCACCCACACACCACTCACCCACCCACACACTCACTCACCCACCCACACACTCACCCACCCACACACTCACTCACACTCACCCACCCACACACTCTCACCACTCACCCACCCACACACTCACCCACTCACCCACCCACACACCCACCCACACACTCACTCACCCACTCACCCACACACCCACCCACTCACCCACCCACACACTCAATCACCCACTCACCCACACACTCACCCACCCACACACTCACTCACCCACTCACCCACACACTCACCCACCCACTCACCCACCCACACACTCACCCACTCACCCACCCACACACTCACTCACCCACCCACTCACCCACCACACACTCACCCACCCACTCACCCACCACCCACACACCCACACACTGCCCCCTACCTTATCAGTGCCCCCACCCTAAATTCAGACCTTATTGTGCCTCTTATAAACCCCAACCTTCATCCTACAAAGTCCTGTCGCAAGGGAGAAACAAAACAGACATTTGTGTCACGTCAACACAACGTGCCAATTCGTTACGAGTACAGCACACCGGTTGTCGTCTGATGAAGCTGGTTGTGATTACTGGCGAAACGTCGTACTCGGATTGTCAATGTTGTGACTTGGCTCTCCAACACACAACCGGTGTTGCTGTACAAGGATACACTACACTATACACTACACTACACACTAGTGCTGTACTAGTATACTACAAGATACAATATACTACTATACACTACACTATACACTAGTGCTGTACACTATACACTACGCTATACTACACTATACACTACATACTACACTATACACTACACTATACAGTACACTACACTATACACTACACTACTATACACTACACTATACACTACACTATACACAATACAATACACTACTATACACTACACTATACACTAGTGCTGTACTAGTATACTACACGATACAATATACTACTATACACTAAACTATACACAATAGACTACACCATACACTAGTGCTGTAACAGTAACGAATTGGCACGTTCTGTTTAAGTAACAAACTTTACTAATTGGCTGTGTCGGGTGGTGGCGGGTTTAACGACACATTTATATTTACGCGATCTCACCCACAAAAACCTCTATTATATCTGAACCACGATTTTCCTACAAAATAACGACGAACCTACACTCTTATCCGAGCTACAAATTACAACAGTGTATCCTTATCTTCGCTAGCAATAACAATCGAGTATACCTATGCATATTACGAATTTCAATCTATTATACTTATCCGTGCGAAGAAATTCAACGCGTTTCGTCGGCCCCGGCTACGAATTACAAATTGCACGTTCTATGTTTATCTGCACTAAGGTTTTAAACATGTCTCTTATCTACGTTGTGAATTACAACGCTTGTATTCCTATTCGTATTACGAATTATAATTTTCTATACCTAAACACGTTATGAATTTTCATCGCTTATACTTAACCGTGCTAGGATATTCATCGTGCGTGTCTATCCGTTCAATGAATTACAAGCCGTTTTTATCTATACTGTGATTTACAATCGCTCGCACCAATTCAGTCTACGAATTGCAGTCGCTTCTACTTAAGCGCGTTATGAACTGCAATTGCTTGTTCCCATCCGCGCTATGGATTACAATCGCTTATCCTCATCCGCACTACGAATTAAACTACGTTATACCTATCAGCGCTACGATATTCAGCGTGGGTCGCGACGCCCACGTCGCTTAGCAACAACGTCACGTGACCCGCGCGTTAAAAAACGAGAAAAACCGCTGCTGGGTAGCGAGGGGGGCGGAAATTCGATTTTATATCAAATTAAAAAGAAACCAGAGGGCAAACGAACACTCTCGCGCCGTTCGGAGCGCGTTCACCTCTTCAATCGCAATCGCCAAGACGCGGCGAGGAGAATGAGTTCCGTAGCGAAGACCGAGGCCGGTTGAGGCCTAGGCACGGCGCGGAGCCTGAACCGCCGCCCGGAGACTGGGCTACATCGCGGCGGGAGAGCAGGCGAAGGTGGGTAGCTACGAGCGGTGTCCGATTTTTAAAAAAAATTATTTATTTTGTTCTAATGCTTTGGAATTAGGTTTTTGTTTTTAAACCCTCAAGTAAATTAAGTAAATTTAGACGAGTTATTTAATCGACGCGTTGCTTGTCAGGCGGTTTGATCCCGCATGTTAAAAAATATCCATAGGGTGCGCATTCTAAATGCGATAACAAAATTGCGTTAAGCTCCACACTCCCCTCGTTCGCTGATCATTCAATTGAAAACATTTCTCGGGCTGCTGTACAGTCCCTGGCGTCACATCGCAGCAATAACGAGCTGTTGTCATCGTAATAATGAGGATGCATTGTCCGTGAGTTTTAATTGATGTGTGATTGTGTTTTTGTTTAGGGGAGCGGTGGTGCAGTGGTTAGCGCTACCAACCCGGCCACCCGAGTTCCATTCCCGCTCACGATCACCAACACGCAGTGAAGATTCTCTGAACCGGTCCCTGAGCCTCCCCTAGGTCGACTCGGCCTCAAATGAGTACCTGGTGCGGTGTGTAAACATTGCCACTGGGGGCGTGGGACTGGCCTACCCACCCACCCCCTCGTGTGCCGTGCCGGCCTTCATAGGTGCTCGCTAACAGCACTTGCCCCTACAGTATGTGAAGGCTACACGGGGGATCTTTGTCTTTGTGTCTATGCGTGTGTGTCACTGTGTGTGTGTCACTGTGTGTGTGTGTGTCATCTCTGTCATCTCGGTCAGTCGACCCGTGGCACCTGGGTCTGCCCCGTGACCTCCTGCCAGCGGCGTTCGACACTTCACGTGGTAGCCTCAAGGTGCACATGGCCTGGCACAAGCGTCGTGGTGACGTCACCGCCACTTAGTGGCGAATGGCGGTTGTTGTTGTTGTGTGTGTGGGGAGCAGTGGGGCAGTGGTTAGCGCTACGCTGCACTACAAACCCGGCGACACGGGTTCGATTCCCGCTCACGGCCAACACCGGTGACGATTATATGAACGGGTATTGGGCTTCTCCTAGGTCGACTCAGCCTCAAATGAGTACCTGGTGTAGCGGTGTGTAGTAAACATCGCCACTGGGGAGACAAAGGCGGCCGGGCGTGGTGCTGGCCACCCACCCCCTCGTGTGCCGTGCCGGCCTTTATAGGTGCTCGCTAACAGCACTTGCCCCTACAGTCTGTTAAGCCTACACGTGTATTCGGGTTACTACTATATTTTGCCACTGGTAAAAGAGATCTCATAGTGTAAATTCTTACCCCGAGCTCTCAATACTCTGATATTGCACTGTGTTTGAGTTGTACGCCTTCTGGCGTCATCTGGTCCAACACCAATGGGGACTAGGCTCTAAAGAAAGCCGTCTCGGGTGTGGACCAATCATTCAAGGACAGTGCATATCATTATTATCATTATCAGAGTTGCTTCTTTTTTTTGCTTTTTTGACTACTTGTGGTTATTGCAAACATGATGCCTTGAATAAAGGTGTCAGTTTTGTACCAGTTTGAAAGGGTAAAAACCTACTACAACATTTTAGTCTTGCATAGTCCTGTCGATGATGGGGGGGGTTTTTTGGAGGAGTTACATCACGCCAAATATATAAATAAATGCCCGTTGTGTCGTGAAAACCGCCACCACCCAACGCACAGCCAATTGGTGAAGGTGGAAAAATTCGTGGCTAGTTCAGCGCTCACCGGTTGTGTGTCGGAGAGTTAAAGACCCCCCCCACCACCACCACCACCGCATCTGAAATCGGTAACGAATTGGCTCGGTTTTTTTTCGATTTTTGATGCTGCTAATCCTTTTTGATGCTGCTAATCCTGCATAATGCACGGGCATAATATGACTTTGAAACCCCCCCCCGCCCACCTCCTACGCATTTCACAAGTAGTACTAATCACATACCTGCATTTCCCATAAATATGCTAAATTCCTATTTAAAGCGTTCGTGACTGCAGGGATTAATCTTCTTGGTTCTTTCGGTAAAGTCACGTAGAAGGGAAGTAATAAAATAATAAAAATAAAATAATACAAATACATTTTTTATTTTATTTTATTCTATATTATATATTATATTTTTTTATTATGTTTTATTTTTATTATTTATTACTTCCCTTCTACGTGACTTACCGAAAGAACCAAGAAGATGGCTCCGTTTTGTTTGCGTTGACGCATGTTGTAGCTGCTCACCCCGGCTATCCTGCCTCTGGATAGTGACATCCCGTGCTGTTCGGCATTCTCTGGTGTAACACCGTGAGGGAACTTGGCTCTAAAGAAAGCTGTCTCTGGTGTGGACGATCGGCAACCATGCCATCTTCTTGTTCTTTCGGTAAAGTCACGTAGAAGGGATATAATAAATAATAAAAATAAAACATCATACAATAATATAATAATTATTACTTTATTATTTCCCTTCTACGTGACTTTACCGAAAGAACCAAGAAGATGAATCCCTGCAGTCACGAAAGCTTTAAATCGAAACCATGCATCATATATAACACATTGTCCTGCGGAGGGAGCTGGTAGGAACGTCGGGTTGCTCGCTCAATGGCCTGCAGGGTCAACGGCCAGGGCGTGGTGTATTCCGCAAATATGCCGACTGTGAGGGCGGGCACAAGCCGGCGTGAGTAGGTGAAACGTTGAGTTTTATAAGGGGACCACGGGGTGACCAGCCCCTCCCCACCCAGCCCCACCCCCACCCAGCCCACCCCTCCACCCCCACCAGCCCACCCTCCCCACCCAGCTCCTCCCCACCCTCCCCACCCAGCCCCTCCCCACCCAGCCCCACCCCTCACACCCCCCACCCAGCTTCACCCTCCCCACCCAGCCCCTCCCCACCCAGCCCCACCCCTCACACCCCCACCCAGCCCCATCCTCCCCACCCATCCCCTCCCCACCCTCCCCACCTAGCCCCTCCTGCACGACGGACGGACGGACACAATAATCCCCTGTGGCTGGTGAACCAGAGGTTCCTACCAGTATTATCAGGGCATGTTTCTTGTTTGCATGTTCACAACGAGTACCGTGTGATTTCATGCAGACAGGATTCCTTGAAAAAGGATTCTGTCGGGTGTTTAACATCTTTAAACAAATGTTTATTGCCAGAAAGGGTAAGACCTCTTGTGAAAAAAAACTGACCGAGTTTAATCTAGATTTGAAGTTTTAATGCAATTTATTTTATACCTGCGCGACCGAGTTTAACACGTATGGCTTCCCGGCCGGGTACGGGTACCAGTTGCGACCCTGGTGCAGCCGGGTACGGGTACGGGTAAGGAAGCAAAACCCGTTTGCGACCTTTGGGTCACATCCTACGGGCAGGCGACGGTGCGCGTCAGTGAAACGTAGATGTCACGGTGGCTAGGAGATGTTGACTACCTCGCCTGGTGTACAGGAGGTCGTGGGTTCGATCCCGACCCTGACACCTGCTGCTGTATATTTGGAGTTTGCGTGTCTCTTTCTCATCATCATCACGGTGTCTAGGAGATGTTAACTACCTCGCCTGGTATGCAGGAGGTCGTGTGATCGATCCCGACCCTGATGCCTGCTGGATATTTGAAAAGAATTACACTCACTGACAACAAAAACTTTCTCCGTCTCTCTCTGCCTGTCTCTGTCTTTCTCTCCCCATCTCTCTCCCCTTCTCTCCCCCCCCCTCTCTCTCCCCCTCTCTCTCCGTCTCTCTCCCTCCCTCTCTCTGCGCCCGAGCAGTCGATGGCCGTGAGTGACCGCGCCATGAAGCGCTCTCCGTCCTCCACCTCGTCGTCGTCGTCCTCGTCCCAGAAGACGGCCTCGGAGCCCACGCCCTCCACCTCCAATGCAGCGGCGCCGGGGGCAGCCCCGGGGGCAGCGGCGAGGCAGCGGCGGTGGCGGCGGCGGCGGGAGGGAAGTCGTCGCGACATCGCCTGGGGAAGTCCAAGCTCGCTGTGCCAGCAGCCGAGTCTCACCCCGAGCACAGGTGAGGCGCTCGCTCGCTCCGTCGCTATCTAACTCTCGCTCACTCGCGAACTTTCTCGCTCGCTTGGTCTCTTACTCGCTAACTCTCTCGCTCGCTCCGTCGCTCGCTAACTCTCCCGCTCGCTAACTCTCTCACTCGCTAACGCTCTCGCTCGCTCCGTCGCTCGCTGACTCTCTCGCTCACTCGCTAACTTTCTCGCTCGCTCGGTCTCTCGCTCACTAACTCGCTCGCCAACTCTCTCACTCGATCTCTTGCTCGCTAACTCCCTCGCCAACTCTTCCGCTTGCTCGCTAACTCTCTCGCTCGCTCGCTAATTTTCTCGCTCGCTCGATCTCTCGCTCGCTAACTCGCTCGCCAACTCTCTCACTCGATCTCTCGCTCGCTAACTCGCTCGCTAACTCTCTCACTCGATCTCTCGCTCGCTAACTCGCTCGCCAACTCTCTCACTCGATCTCTCGCTCGCAACTCGCTCGCCCACTCTCTCACTCGATCTCTCGCTCGCTAACTCTCTCGCTCGCTCGCTAACTTTCTCGCTCGCTCGATCTCTCGCTCGCCAACTCTCTCGCTCGATCTCTTGCTCGCTAACTCGCTCGCCAACTCTTCCGCTTGCTCACTAACTCGCTCGCTCGCTCACTTGCGGACGGATGGACGGATGGACAGACAGGCAGACAGACTCGCGCACAGACAGACAGACAGGCAGACAGGCAGACAGGCTTGCGCACAGGCAGACAGACAGGCAACAACAACCGCCATTCGCCACTAAGTGGCGGTGACGTCACCACGACGCCTGTGCCAGGCCAGACAGACAGGCAGGCAGGCAGACACAAACAGCTGGACGGACGGACAGGCTAACAGACAGCCTCGGTCTACGTACGTGCGTCTGTTGAGCACAGCAACAAAAAGCAGTATAAGAGAAGTGATTTTGTCAGCGGGGGCGGTTTCAAGTGCACGGCCCCCAGCGGCTTCCTAACGTCGGCAGGAAGAGCGTTCCAGACGGCGCGGGAAAGCAGCGCGTCCCAAAAGCCCCCCCCACTCCCCTCACCCCCCCCCCCCCCCCCCACAGGTCCGTGTCACTGGGCCGAATCTACCGCGCCCCTTCGTCGCCGCGGCGCCCGACGGCGCCGACGCCGGCGGCCACCGCCACCGCCGCCTCCTGCCGCCGGGCCCCGGACCGCTGGACGCGAGGGGCCGCCCCCTCGTCCGGCGGCGCACGGCCGGCGCGGGGAGGGGGCGGCCGCCGTGGCCTCGGGCGGCCCGGTGAGGGCGGTGAAACCGTACGGGGCGGCGGCGACGGCGGCGGCGATGCCGATGGCCGGCGAGGAAGAGGAGGTGGGAAGGGGAGAGAGGAGAGGAAAGTTGAGGGCGTCGACGGCGATGGGAGATGAGAAACGGCGCGGCGGTGGCGGCGGCGGCAGTTTTGGTTGCGCCGTCAGTGGCGCCGTCGGTGGCGCCGGGACCTCTCGGACGGCGTCGGTGCCGCGGGGACACGAGCGCTTGGCGGCGGCTGCGGCAGCAACGACGGTGACGCTCATCACGGCACTAGGAGGTGATGGAGTGGTGGTGGTGTTTGGGGTGAAGGTTGTGGTGGTGGAGGTGATGGAGGTGGTGGTGGTGTTTGGGGTGAAGGTTGTGGTGGTGGAGGTGATGGAGGTGGTGGTGGTGTTTGGGGTGAAGGTTGTGGTGGTGGTGGAGGTGATGGAGGTGGTGGTGGTGTTTGGGGTGCAGGTTGTGGTGGTGGTGGAGGTGATGGAGGTGGTGGTGGTGTTTGGGGTGCAGGTTGTGGTGGTGGAGGTGATGGAGGTGGTGGTGTTTGGGGTGAAGGTTGTGGTGGTGGTGGAGGTGACGGAGGTGGTGGTGTTTGGGGTGAAGGTTGTGGAGGTGGTGGTGAAGGTGGTGGTGTTTGGGGTGAAGGTTGTGGAGGTGTGTGAAGGTCGTGGTGGTGTTGAAGGTAGTGGTGGAGGTGGTGGAGGTAGTGATGGTATTGGTGGTGGTGAAGATTGTGGTGGTGGTGTTGTTGAAGATACATACGTCTCTCTCTATGTATCTCTGTGATATCTGTCTCTACTTATATGTCTGTCTATATGTCCCTGGTTCTGTGTTTTATCTCTCTCTCAAATTTAGCATTCTCAGGAAGAACGTAATCAACCAGGTAGGGTGTTGACTGTTATGTTATCCGACTCTCTGTTGTATTACATTACATTTCTAAGTATACTAGACTTGTGTTTCTATTTCATTTATACCTGACGACGATTGCTTGTGTTGCAATCGAAACGTCGTATGCTAGTATTTAATGTATTACTTTCTCTTTACACGTGACTTTACCGAAAGAACCAAAGAGTAAATGACAGCTCCTCACGGAGTGGGGTTATCATCATCGTCGTCGTCACGTGGAGATGAACATGTGGTGACGTCGATTCTAAATGCGGAGGGGGGAAACCGGAGGACCCGGAGAAAAATCCACGCGACCACAGGGGGAGGGAGAGAGACGCAAACTCCGAATATACAGCAGCAGGCATAACGGTCGGGATCGAACCCACGACCTCCTGTATACAGGCGAGGTAGTTAACATCTCCTAGCCACCGTGATGATGATGATGAGGGAGAGAGAGACACGCAAACTCCAAATACGCAGCAGGCGTCAGGGTCGGATCGACCCACGACCTCCTGCACCCCAGGCGAGGTAGCTAACATCTCCCCGCCGCACCGCGTGTGTCCCCAGTAGGCGTCACGCCGGCTGGCCCGGTGGTGAGCATCGGTGGCGCGTCCCTCGCCTCTCCAGAGACGGACGGTGACTCCTCCTCCTCCTCCTCGTCGTCGTCTTCCATCTCCTCCGACGATTCCCCGACCCGCCCCGGCTGCACCAACAGCGGCGCCGCCAGCGCGGCTCACGGCAGAGCGAGGGCCAGGAGGAGGAGGAGGAAACGGGTGGAGTGCGCGGAATCTGACGAGGTGGGCAAAGGCGTGGGGAGGCTATCGCTCTCTCTGCTGCAGCAGCAGCAGCAGCGCAAGAAGCAGCAGCAGCAGCAGCAGGAGGAGGAGGAGGAGAAGCGGCAGCAGGAGAAGCAGCAGAAGCAGGAGCAGCAGCAGAGGAAGAAAAGGCAGCAGATGGAGGAGAAGAAGCAGGAGTTGATCCAGCAGAAGCAGCAGCTTGAGCAGCAGCAACTGAAGCAGAAGCAGCAGAAGCAGCTGAAGCAGCAGCAGCAGAAGCAGCTGAAGCAGCAGCAGCAGCAGAAGCAGCACAGACTGAGCCCGAACGGTTTCTGTGGCGAGGAAATTGACGAGGAGGAGGAGGATGTTGACGATGACGAGAGTGAAGACGGTGGTGGTGGCGGCGGTGGCGGCGGTGGTGGTGGCGGTGGTGGCGGTGGTGGCGGTGGTGGTGGTCGGCAGGTGAGCACCGGGATAGCAGGAGTCACGCAGTCACGCACACAGTCACACACACACACACACTGTCACAACAACAACAACCGCCATTCGCCACTAAGTGGCGGTGACGTCACCACGACGCTTGTGCCGGCCAGTGCACCTTGAGGCTACCACGTGAAGTGTCGAACGCCCGCTGGCAGGAGGTCACGGGGCAGACCCAGCAGGTGCCATGGGTCGACTGACCGAGATGACCGAGATGACTGGCTGATGCACCACCTGTGCCCCCTACTGTACCAACTTGCTGTGCTTTAGCCACCCGGCGCTCCGCTCGTTGTTGTGAGCGTCGCTCCTCCGCCCTCCACACCTCGCTGCTGTTGTTGTTTGTCGGGCACGCCAGCCCCCGGATTTCGAAAACAACGCTCGCTTAGTCATCGCCGACGCCTTCATCATAACAACCACCATCATCACCATCATCACCACCACATCATCATCATCCCCGTTTAGGAGCACTTATCGCGGCTAAGAACCCAACCGCGCCAGCGTCACCGTCACCGTCACCGCCACCGCCGCGGTTTTCTGACAAACGTGAATTTATGTTTTGAGTTGAGGTGGTCTAGGGCAGCGGTTGTCGTCGTCGTCGTCGTTGATTTCAGCGTGGTTTGTTCAGCTTGTTGTTGTTTTTGTTTAATTTTTTGTCTGTGGATTGACGGCTGTAAATCTGTGGAGTTTCTTTGGAGTCGTGTGTGCGTGCGTGCGTGCTTGTGCGTGTGTGTGCGCGTGCGTGTGTGCTTGTGTGTGTGACCGGGACACGCAGAGCGACAGAGAGACACAGAGAGAGAGACACAGAGAGAGAGACACAGAGAGAGACACGCACAGAGACACGCACAGAGACACGCACAGAGACACGCACAGAGACACATAGAGACACGCACAGAGACACGCACACACGCACACACAGCACACCACAGAGAGAACAGAGNCANAGAGAGACACAACAGAGACACGCACAGAGACACACACACAGAGACACACAGATGGACGTAGCGACGTTCTACGTACGAGATAACTTTTCCTTTTTAAACATTTTTTTTCGACGCTAACCCCCCCCCCTCCGCCTGCCGGCGCGCGACGGCTCCCGCCGGCGTTTCCGACAATTCTAAATTCTATCGCGATCTTGCGTCCCGAGTACAGTGTCTTTAATTCTTCCCTAAGCTCGCTTAGCTCCTCGCAGTGGCGGATGGTGCGGCCCAAATCCATTGGGCGCAGCCTTCGCGCCCGACAGGATCAAGCCGTGGCGTTTCAAAGTTCAGCGGAATTTTTCTCACGTTCCGTTTGCTTTTTAGCGCGTCGGCCCGTCGGTTGTCGGAGCTTGCCCGCTTCAGTTTGAAATAGAAAATCAGGATGTTTATTTATACCGGAGGGAAATCCGATGAGCTATGAAGGTTTTTTTTCACAGATATGTAATGTTCTTTTATGTCTTAATGAAGGTTTTTGGGTTAGATCGCGTAAGTACTTGACACGGAGAGAGACCCACAGTTAGGACTGAGAGAGACGGAGAGATACTACAGAGGGACGATTGTGAGAGCGATCGTGAGACACGGACAGAGAGACAGACAGAGAGAGAGAGACAGAGAGAGAGACAGAGAGAGAGACAGAGAGAGACACAGAGAGCGAGACACAGAGAGAGAGACACACAGACAGAGACAGACAGACAGAGAAAGACAGAGAGACAGACAGAGAGACAGACAGACGGAGAGAGAGACAGAGAGACAGACAGAGAGAGAGAGAGAGACAGAGAGAGAGACACAGAGACACAGAGAGAAGTACAGATAGAGAAAAAGAGACGGAGAGACAGAGAGAGAGACAGAGAGAGAGACACAGAGACACAGAGAGAGAAGTACAGATAGACAGAGAGAGACAGAGACAGACTGAGAGAGACGGAGAGACACCCACAGTTAGGACTGAGCGAGACGGAGTGATACTACAGAGGGACGATTCTGAGAGCGCTTGCCAGGCAGACGTCGTTCTACGGACGAGAAACTTTTTTAAACTTTTCAATCGAAGCTCATAAAAAAAACTCCAAAAAACCCCGTTATTCACGAACACGATTGCCCGCGAGAGCTCGCTACGCGTTGAACATTTTTGCGAATCGAACCCCACCGGGGAAAGCGCGTCTCGAGGCGGCAGAGCGAGTCGATTGGCGGTGACCTCTCGGGACGAAGCCACCTGAAGTCACCGCAAGGAGGAGGGAGGAGGGGGGACGATGACGCTGACTTCAAGATACTAATCCGATGACGGCCGCTGGATAATCCTCGCCCGCCCCCCCTGACGGTGGCGGCCGTAGTAATCCGTGTACCGCCTTACGACAAACCCGCACAGCCCCACCAAGGGGGCCCTCGCTCACGGTAATACAAACACAAACACACGCGCACGTGCAGATACGTGGAGATACGTACGTGGAGATGCGTGGAGATGCACACGCGCACGTGGAGATGCGTACGCGTACGTAGAGATGGACACGCGTAATCCGGACCGCCTCTTACGATCGTCGCTGGCCCAAGCAGGGCGCTTGCGACCGTTGCACAGGCGGAGGTGGAGCTGCTCGCTCGGTGCGTGTGTGCGTGCGTGTACGTGTGTACATACACACACACACGGACTTACTTTTGAATTTGTTCCGGACTTACCGACCGCCAAAAGCACGGGTGGATCATTACCGGCGCGTTGGTGGACAGCGACTTTGCCGTGACACGGGATCCGGACCGCGAGTTTTGGACCGCGGGATTTGGACCACGGGATTTGGACAAGATTTGAACACGGGATCTGGACTGCGGGATCTGGAGCACGAGATTTGAAGACGGGATTTGAAGACTGGGATTTGAAGACTGGGATTTGAAGACTGGGATTTGAAGACTGGGATTTGAAGACTGGGATTTGAAGACTGGGATTTGAAGACTGGATTTGAAGACTGGGATTTGAAGACTGGGATTTGAAGACTGGGATTTGAAGACTGGGATTTGAAGACTGGGATTTGAAGACTGGGATTTGAAGACTGGGATTTGAGCACGAGATCTGGACACGGAATCTTGACACAGGATCTGGACCACGGATTTGAAGACGGGATTTGAAGACGGATTTGAAGACGGGATTTGAAGACGGGATTTGAAGACGGGATTTGAAGACGGGATTTGGACCACGGGAGCTGGACGTGGGATCTGGACCACGGGATTTGACCGCAATAATCTGAACACCGGATCTGGACCACGGGATTTGGACCACAGGACACAGCAGCAGCAGCAGCAGCTGCAGCAGCAGGAGGAGGAGGATGCGAGTGGCTTTTGACGCGTCGAGCGGCTGCTGCTGCTGCTGCTGCTGCTGCGGCCGCAGCGCCGCGGTGGCGGTGCTGTCCCCCCGGCGGCTGTTGGCTGGCGGCGGTCACGTGGGTCAAGGGGTCACGTGGGTCACGGGGGTCACGTGGGTCACGTGGGTCACGGGGGTCACGGGGAGGGAATGTGGGTGGCGCCGTGGGTGGCGCCGTGGGTGGTGCGTGCGATGGTGGGCACGCCGGCCGGGCACGCCAGGGTGGCGCAGTCGGTGCTGTGCTCGGCGCTCGTGGGCATGGCGGCGGCGCCAGCGCAAGGGAGGAAGACGCAGGAGAGGGTGCGGTGGGGGGGGGCTGGAGGGGGGTGCGGTGGGGGGGGGAGGGGGGGCATGGTGGGATCATGGTGGTGTCGCTCACTCGCTCGCTCAATCGTTCGGTCGCTCACCCGATCACTCATTCGCTCACCCACCCAATCACTCATTCGCTCGCCCACCCACCCCACTCATCCACCCACCCACTCACCCGCTAATATACTCACTCATCCACCCACTTACTCATCCACTAATTACTCACCCACCCACTCAACCACCCACTCACCCACCCACTGACATACTCACTCATCCACTCACCCACCCATGCACTAACATACTCATTCACCCACGAATATAATCACCCAATCACGCACTCACTCATCCACTAATTACTCACCCACCCACTCACCCACCCACCCACTAATATACTCACTCATCCACCCACTTGCTTATCCACTAATTTACTCACTCATTCATCCACCCACCCACTCACCCACAAACATACTCACTCATCCACCCACCCACCCATGCACTAACATACTCATTCACCCACGAATATAATTACCCAACCACCACTAATATACTCACTCATCCACTAATATACTCACCCTTCCACCCACCCACTCACCCACTAATTACTCACTCACCCATCCACCCACTCACTCACCACTCACTAAAAAAACTCATTCATCCACCCACCCACTCACCCATCCACTCACCACCCACTAAAAAACTCATCCATCCACCCACTCACCCACTAATTACTCACCCACCCAACCACCCACTCACCACCCACTAAAAAAACTCATTCATCCACCCACCCACTCACCCATCCACTCACTCACCCACCCACTAAAAAACTCATCCATCCACCCACTCACCCACTAATTACTCACCCACCCAACCACCCACTCACTCACCACCCACTAAAAAAACTCAATCACCCACCCACCCACTCACCCATCCACTCACTCACCCACCCACTAAAAAACTCATCCATCCACCCACTCACTCACCCACTAATTACTCACCCACCCAACCACCCACTCACTCACCACCCACTAAAAAAACTCATTCACCCACCCACTCACCCACCCACTCACCCACCCACTAATATACTCACTCATCCACCCACCCATGCATCCACCCACCCACTCACCCATCCACTCACTCACCACCCACTAAAAAACTCATTCATCCACCCACCCACTCACCCATCCACTCACTCACCCACCCACTAAAAAACCCATTTATCCACCCACTCACTCATCCACTAATTACTCACCCACGCAACCACCCACTCACTCACCACCCACTAAAAAANCTCATTCACCCACCCATTCATCCACCCACCCACCCACTAATATACTCACTCATCCATCCACGCAGTCATCCACCCGCCCACCCACTCACTCATCCTCTAATCTACTCACCCACCCACTCACTCACCCACCCACTAATATACTCACTCATCCACCCACCCATGCATCCACCCACCCACTCACTCATCCTCTAATCTACTCACCCACGAATTTACTCACCCACTCGTCCACGCGGATGGACAGGGAGACACGCACAGAAAGGACCGGGACAAGGAGAGACACACAGATCGTCAGGGAGACGTACAGAGGGAGACGTACAGAGGGGAGATGGAGTGACGCCTCTCGTGGAACTGACTTCTTTGTGTCTCCCGCGCAGGTGCAGTTCTCAGCCAAATCTGGACTCACCGGCCTGGAGAACCTGGGGAATACGGTGAGACACCATCATCATCGACATCGGCATCACCATTAACATCATTAACATCACCATCACCATGATTAACATCACCATCGGCATCAGCGTCGTCGTCAACGTAATAATCTTCACCAACATCATCGTCGTGCCAACATCCACATCATCATTAGCATCATTAACAACACCATCATCATCGTCAACATCATCGTCAACATCATGGTCAACATAATCAGCATTATCAACATCATCAGTATCAACATCACCGTCATCGTTAGCATCAACAATATCATCAACATCATCACAACTGTCATCAAAATCAATAAAGTCTTCTTGGTTCTTTCGGTAAAGTCACGTAGAATGGAAATAATAAAATAATAAAAATAAAACATAATAAAATAATTCTCACGACGTTTCGGCCACATCGCAAGCAGCCATCCTCAGGTGAACAGGTCTGTCGGGAAGAAGCGTCTGAATGAAACCACCAGGCTTGGAGCGTTATTCATTTAGACGCTGTCTTCCAAGACCTGTTCTTCACCTGAGGACGGCTGCTTGCGTTGGGCCGAAGAAGAGAATTATTTTATTATGTTTTATTTTTATTATTTTATTATTTCCATTCTACGTGACTTTGAGAACCAAGAAGTGTTAGTGTATGTTGATGTATGTTAGTGGGGCGCGGTAGCGGTTTGCGCTACGCCGCGCTACGAACCCGGGGACCCGAGTTCGATTCCCGCTCACGGCCAACACCGGTGACGATTATCTGAACTGGTCCTGGGCCTCCCCTAGGTCGACTCGGCCTCAAATGAGTACCTGGTGCGGTGTGTAAACATTTCCACTAGGGAGACAAAGGCGGCCGGGCGTGGTGCTGGCCACCCACCCCCTCGTGTGCCGTGCCGGCCTTCATAGGTGCCACTCGCTAGCGGCCCTTGCCCCTACAGTCTGTTAAGGCTATGCGGGGGACCTTTGTCTTTGTTTGGGGTGTGTGTGCAGTGCTTTGTGCTCCACGTGCAGGCTTGAGCCACACGCGTGCGCTGCGTGACTACTGCGTGCGCGGGGACTACGAGCCGGAGACAAACCCACACAGCCCCACCAAGGGAGCCCTCGCTCACGGTAACACAAACACAAACACACGTAGAGATACACACGCATACGTGGAGATACGTAGAAATACGTAGAGATGCGTACGCGTACATACGTGGCCACTAGTCCACTCACACTGCAGGCTGACTCCCCTGTCATTACCTCCCGTGGCCACTAGTCCACTCACACTGCAGGCTGACTCCCCTGGCATTACCTCCCGTGGCCACTAGTCCACTCACACTGCAGGCCGACTCCCCTGTCATTACCTCCCGTGGCCACTAGTCCACTCACACTGCAGGCTGACTCCCCTGTCACTACCTCACGTGGCCACTAGTCCACTCACACTGCAGGCTGACTCCCCTGTCATTACCTCCCGTGGCCACTAGTCCACTCACACTGCAGGCTGACTCCCCTGGCATTACCTCCCGTGGCCACTAGTCCACTCACACTGCAGGCCGACTCCCCTGTCATTACCTCCCGTGGCCACTAGTCCACTCACACTGCAGGCTGACTCCCCTGTCACTACCTCCCGTGGCCACTAGTCCACTCACACTGCAGGCTGACTCCCCTGTCATTACCTCCCGTGGCCACTAGTCCACTCACACTGCAGGCTGACTCCCCTGTAATTACCTCCCGTGGCCACTAGTCCACTCACACTGCAGGCTGACTCCCCTGTAATTACCTCCCGTGGCCACTAGTCCACTCACACTGCAGGCTGACTCCCCTGTAATTACCTCCCGTGGCCACTAGTCCACTCACACTGCAGGCTGACTCCCCTATCACTACGTCCTGTAGCCACTAGTCCATTCACACTGTAGGCTGACTCCCCTGTAATTACCTCCCGTGGCCACTAGTCCACTCACACTGCAGGCTGACTCCCCTGGCATTACCTCCCGTGGCCACTAGTCCACTCACACTGCAGGCCGACTCCCCTGTCATTACCTCCCGTGGCCACTAGTCCACTCACACTGCAGGCTGACTCCCCTGTCACTACCTCCCGTGGCCACTAGTCCACTCACTGCAGGCTGACTCCCCTGTCACTACCTCCCGTGGCCACTAGTCCACTCACACTGTAGGCTGACTCCCCTGTCATTACCTCCCGTGGCCACTAGTTGAATCTACACTACACTGTTGTTGTGTTATTGTTGTTGTGTAATGTTGTTGTGTAATGTTGTTGTAATGTTGTTGTTGTTGTGTTATTGTTGTTGTGTAATGTTGTTGTTGTTGTTGCTGCTGCTCAGCGTTCGCGCTGCTCCTGCGTGAGCTGTGGAGCGGGGGGAGCGTCGCTCGCCCCTCATCACTCCTCACCCAGGTGCAGAGGCACGCTCCCCGATTCGGGGGCGGCAGGTAAACTCACTCACTCACTCGCTCACTCACCCACTCACTCACCCGCTCGCTCGCTCAGTCACTCACTCACTCACTCACACGCTCACTCACCCGCTCACTCACTCACTCACCGCTCGCTCGCTCACTCACTCACTCACCCACTCACTCGCTTGCTCACTCACCCACTCACTCACTCACTCACTCACTTACTCACTCGCTCGCTCGCTCACTCACCCACTCACTCACTCACTCACTCACTCACCACTCACTCACTCACTCACTCACTCACACGCTCACTCACCCGCTCACTCACTCACACACTCGTTCACTCACTCACTCGCTCGTTCACTCGCTCACTCACTCACTCAGTCACTCACTCGCTCGCTCACTCACCCACTCACACACTCACTCACTCACTCCTCACCAGGTGCAGAGGCACGCTCCCCGATTCGGGGCGGCAGGTAAACTCACTCACTCGCTCACTCGCTCGGACCCGCTCACTCACTCACTCACACGCTCACTCACCCGCTCACTCACTCACTCACACGCTCACTCACCCGCTCACTCACTCGCTCGCTCACCACCCACTCACNCGCTCGCTCGCTCACTCGCTCACTCACCACTCACCACTCACTCACCCGCTCACTCACTCACTCACTCGCACGCTCGCTCACTCACTCACTCACTCACCCACTCACTCACTCACACGCTTGCTCACTCACCCAGGTGCAGAGGCACGCACCCCGATTCGGGGCGGCAGGTAAACTCACTCACCCACTCACTCACTCACTCACCCACTCACTCACTCACTCACTCACTCGCACGCTCGCTCACTCACTCACTCACTCACCCACTCACTCACTCACACGCTTGCTCACTCACCCAGGTGCAGAGGCACGCACCCCGATTCGGGGGCGCAGGTAAACTCACTCACCCACTCACTCACTCACTGAGTCACCCGCTCACTCACTCACTCACACGCTCGCTCACTCACTCACTCACCCACTCACTCACTCACACGCTTGCTCACTCACCCAGGTGCAGAGGCACGCACCCCGATTCGGGGGCGGCAGGTAAACTCACTCACCCACTCACTCACTCAGTCACTCGTTCACTCACTCACCCACTCACTCACACGCTCGCTCACACGCTCGCTCGACACTCACACACTCACTCACCCAGGTGCAGAGGCACGCTCCCCGGTTCGGGGCGNCAGGTAAACTCACTCACTCACTCAGTCACTCGTTCACTCACTCACCCACTCACTCGCTCGCTCACTCACACTCACTCACACACTCACTCACTCGATCGCTCACTCACCCACTCACCGCTCACTCACTCATACGCTCACTCATTCACTCGCTCACCTACTCACTCCTCACACACTCACTCACTCGATCGCTCACTCACCCACTCACCCGCTCACTCACTCACACACTCACTCACCCACTCACCACCACCACCCGCTCACATGCTCACTCACTCGCTCACACGCTCACTCACTCACTCGCTCACACACTCACTCACTCGCTCACACACTCACTCACTCGCTCACTCACCTACTCACTCACTCACTGGCTCACACACTCACACACTCACTCACTCGCTCACACACTCACTCACTCACTCGCTCACACACTCACTCGCTCACACACTCACTCGCTCACACACTCACTCGCTCGCTCGCTCGCTCACTCACTCACTCGTTCACTCACTCACTCACTCACTCTGAGCTCACCACTCACTCGCTCACACACNCACTCGCTNACTCGCTCACTCACTCACTCGCTCACTCTTTCACTCACCACTCACTNGCTCACTCGCTCACTCACTCACTCACTTCCTCACTCACTCACTCACCCATCACTCGTGTTGTTGTTGTAGTGTTTGTTGTGTCTACGTTGTTAGTAGCACGAGTCGAGGAGTTCCTGTGCTGGACGGACTGCACCATGACGTGAACCGCTCCTCCACGGCGCTCACCCGCTCATCCACGACCTCGACCACCTGAGTACTCACCACCACTACCACCACTACCACCATGCTCACCACCACCACGCTCGCCACCACGCTCACCACCACCCACCACCACCACCGCTCACCACCACGCTCACCACCACGCTACCACCACCACTACACCACGCTACCACCACCACCACAACCACCACCACCANNCTCACCACCACCANCACCACCACTCACCACCACCACCACTACACTCACCACGTGGCTCACTCACCACCACGCCACCACACCACCACCACCGCCACCACCGCCACCACCGCCACCACCACCACCACGCTCACCACCACGCTCACCACCACGCTTTCACCCATCACCACCACGCTCCACCACGTCGCCACCACGCTCCACCACCACGCTCACCACCACGCCACCACCACGCTCACCACCACGNTCACCACCACCCACCACCACGCTCGCCACCACCCCACCACCGCCACCACGCCCACCACCTCCCACCACGCTACACCACCACGCCACCACCACCACCACCATGTGCCCACCATCGCCACCACGCCACCACCACGCCACCACCACAACCACCACGCTCGCCACCACGCCTCACCACCGCGCTCACCACCATGTGCACCACCACGCTCACCACCACGCTCACTCACCCCTACATTTAACCCTATACTCACCACGACACTCACCTCTCCACTACTAGTACACCCGCTCACCCGTCCGCTCACCCTGCCTGTCCACTCGCACGTATACTCACGTGTACTCTCACCTGTACGCTCACCTGTCCGCTTACTCGCTCACCCGTCCGCTCACCCTGTTGTCCACTCAAGCGTATACTCACCTGTACTCTCACCTGTCCGCTCACCCGCTCACCCGTCCGCTCACCCTGGTGTCCACTCGTGCGTATACTCACCTGTACTCTCACCTGTACGCTCACCTGTCCGCTTACTCGCTCACCCGTCCGCTCACCCTGGTGTCCACTCGTGCGTATACTCACCTGTACTCTCACCTGTACGCTCACCCGCTCACCCGTCCGCTCACCCTGGTGTCCACTCGTGCGTATACTCACCTGTACGCTCACCTGTCCGCTCACCTGTCCGCTTACTCGCTCACCCGTCCGCTCACCCTGGTGTCCACTCAAGCGTATACTCACCTGTACTCTCACCTGTCCGCTCGCCCGCTCACCCGTCCGCTCACCCTGGTGTCCTCCTGCAGTGACAAGGAGAAGTCGATGAAGCAGTGGAAGAGTTACCTGGAGAGGGACAACAGCAAGATCGTGGGTACGTGCACGCACGCACACACGCACAGACGCACGCGCACGCACGGGCGCACGCGCACGCGCACACACGTACACATGCACACACGCGCACACGCACACACACGCATGGACACATGCGCACACGCACACACGTACACACACGCACACACGCACGCGCGCACGCACGCGCGCACGCACGCGCACACGCACGCACACATGCACACACGCACATAAAGACAAACAAAGGCGGCCGGGTGTGGTGCTGGCCATCCACCCCCTGCAAACAAAAAGAAACAACACTGATGATGATATGCACTGTCCTTGAAGTTGATTGGTCCACACCCAAGACAGCTTTTCTTAGAGCCTAGTCTCCATTGAGAGCTCGGGGTAAGTATTTACACTATTGTAAACATGATCCCTTGTATAAATAGTGTAAATGCTTACCCCGAGCTCAATACTCTGATAGTGCGCTGTTTTTGAGTTGTACGCTTTTGGCGTCATCTGGTCCAACACCAATGGAGACTAGGCTCTAAGAAAAGCTGTCTCGGGTGTGGACCAATCAACTTCAAGGACAGTCCATATCATTATCAGAGTTGTTTCTTTTTGTTTGCATTTTGACTGCTTGTGTTGTGGTTATTGCAAACATGATGCCTTGTAAAAACCTATTACTATATTTTGCCACTGGTAAAGGAGGTCTCATAGTGATGACGAAGATATTGATGTTGACGGTGATGATAATGTTGACCATGATGTTGACGATGTTGACGATGTTGGCGATGATGATGATGTTGTTGATGATGTTGATAATGTTGACGATGATGCTGACGATGATGTTGACAATGACGTTGGCGATGATGGTGGTGATGATGTTGGTGATGATGTTGATGATGTTGACGATGTTGGCGATGTTGGCGATGATGTTGACGATGATGATGTTGGCGATGTTGGTGATGATGTTGACGATGATGTTGACGATGTTTACGATGTTGACGATGTTTACGATGTTGACGATGTTTACGATGTTGACGATAATTACGGTGACGATGATGTTGGTGATGATGTTGTTGATGTTGGGGACAGATCTGTTTGTGGGACAGCTGAAGAGCACGCTGACGTGCCTGCACTGTGGCCTCCACTCCACCACGTTCGACGCTTTCTGGTCACTGCCACTCCCCGTCGCTAAAGTAACGACTCACACACTCACCTACACACACTCTCACACATACACACACATCACACACACACCTACACACCTACACAACAACAACAACAACCGCCATTCACCACTAAGTGGCGGTGACGTCACCACGATGCTTGTGCCAGGCCAAGTGCACCTTGAGGCCACGTGAACACACCTACACGCACACACACTCACTCACACACACACACACACTCACTCACAACACACACACACACACCTACACACACACACTCACACACACACCACACACACTCACTCTCAACACACTCACACACACACACCCACTCCACCACGTTCGACGCTTTCTGGTCACTGCCACTCCCCGTCGCTAAAGTAACGACTCGCACACGTGTTCATCCACTCAACCACTCACTCATTCACTCACCCACCCACCCACTTACCCACTCACTAAACCACTCACTCATTCATCCACTCACCAATCCACTCACCCACTCACTCATCCACTCACTCATGCACCTACCCACACCCTTAGCCACCCACTCACTCATTCACTCACCCATCTACTCACCCATCCACTCACCCGCCCACCAACCCACTGTTTCACCCACCAACCCACCCGCTCACTCAGTCATTTATCCGCCCACCCATCCACTCGCCCACCCACTTACCCACCCACCCACTCACTCACCCACCCACCCACCCACCACCCACCCACCCACCCACCCACCCACTCACTCACTCACTCACCCACCCACTCACCCACCCACCCACCCACCCACTCACCCACCCACTCACCCACTCGCTCATCCTCTCAATTACGCACCCACACACCCACCCCCTCATTAATTTACGCAACAATCCACTCACCCACTCACTCACGCACCTACCCACACCCTTAGCCGCCCACTCACTCATTCACTCACCCACCCACTCACCCATCTACTCACCGCTCCACTCACCCCCCCACCAACCCACTGTCTCACCCACCAACCCACCCGCTCAGTCATTCATCCACCCACCCACTCACTCACCTACCCACTTACTTACCCACCAACTTACTTACCCACCCACTCACCCACCCACCCACTTACCCACCCACTTACCCACCCACTCACCCATCCACTCACCCACTCACTCTTTCATTGACTCACCCATCCACTCACCCCGCCACCAACCCACTCACCCACCCACTCTCTTGCTCACTCACCCATCCACTCACCCACCCAGTTACCCACCCACTCACCCACCCACTCACCACTCCACTCACCCCGCCACCAACCCACCGTCTCACCCACCCACTCTCTCGCTCACTGACCCACCCACTCACCCACCCACCCACCCACTCACTCACCCACCCACCCACCCAATCACCCACTCACCCCTCCACTCACCCCGCCACCAACCCACCGTCTCACCCATCCACTCCCTCGCTCACTGACCCACCCACTCACCCACCCACTCACCCACCCACTCACCCACCCACTCACCCACCCACTCACCCACCCACTCACCCATCCACTCACCACTCCACTCACCCCCCAACAACCCACTCGCCCACCCACCCACCCACTCTCTAACTGACCCACCCACCCTCTCAATCCGATCCCCCCCCCCCCAGCGCCCTCTGAGCGACCCGTCCCTACAGGAGTGCGTGCGCCTCTTCACCCACTCACTCACCCACTCACTCACCCACTCACTCACCCACTCACTCACGCACCTACCCACACCCTGAGCCACCCACCCACTCACTCATTCACCCACCCACTCTCTCTCTCTCTCTCACCGACTCACCTCTCAATCCCCTCTCCCCCCCCAGCGCCCGCTGAGCGACCCGTCCCTACAGGAGTGCGTGCGCTTCTTCGCCCACTCACTCATCCACTCACTCACGCACCCACTCACCCACTCACTCTTTCATTGACTCACCCACCCACTCACCCATCAACTCGCCCCGCCACCCACCCACCCACCCTCTCTCTCACCGACCCACCCACCCTCTACCCCCCCCCAGCGCCCGCTGAGCGACCCGTCCCTACAGGAGTGCGTGCGCCTCTTCACCCACTCACTCATCCACTCACTCACCCACCCACTCACCCACCCACCCTCTCTCTCACCGACCCACCCTCTCAATCCCCACCCCCCCAGCGCCCGCTGAGCGACCCGTCCCTACAGGAGTGCGTGCGCCTCTTTGCCACGGAGGAGACTCTGGACGGAGACGAGCGGCCGCACTGCCCCCGCTGCCGGCGCAAGCGGCGCAGCGGCAAGCGCCTCTCCCTCCAGCGGCTGCCCCGCCTCCTCGTCCTCTTCCTCAAGCGCTTCTCAGAGCCGGCGCCCCACCACCCCCCGCCCCCCTCCTCCTCCTCCCTCCTCCTCCCGACGGCGCCGCAGCCGGCGCCGCCGGTGCCGCCGGCGGGGAGGGGCGGCAGGGCGGGGGACGGGGGAGGGNCGGCAGGGCGGGGACGGGGCGGGCGCCAGCAAGCTGACGGCGCCCGTCAACTACCCGCTGCGTGGGCTAGACCTCACGGCCTACACGGCGGACGGCAACGGTGAGGGGGGCAGGGGGGAGTGGGGGAGGGTGGGGGGGAGTGGGGTGGTGGTGGTGATGATGGTGGTGATGATGGTGGTGATGATGGTGGTGATGTTGGTGGTGATGATGGTGGTGATGATAATGGTGATGTTGGTGATGGTGGTGATGATGATGGTGATGATGATGGTGGTGATGATGGTGGTGATGATGGTGGTGATGATGGTGGTGATGATGGTCATGATGGTCATGATAGTGACGATGATGGTGACGATGATGGTGAAGATGATGATGGTGGTGATGATGATGGTGATGATGGTGATGATGATGGTGGTGATGATGATGATGGTGAAGATGATGATGGTGATGATGGTGGTGTGTGTATGTGTGTATGTGTGTGTGCAACGTATGCGCTGTACGACCTGTACGCTGTGATGATGGTGATGATGGTGATGATGGTGGTGATGGTGGTGATGGTGGTGATGGTGGTGATGGTGGTAATGACGATGGTGATGATGGTAGTGATGGTGATGATGGTGTACGTGTGTGTGTGCAGCGTGTGCGCTGTACGACCTGTACGCCGTGTCGCTGTGATGGTGATGATGGTGATGATGGTAGTGATGGTGATGATGATGTGTGTATGTATGTATGTATGTGTGTATGTGTGTGTGTGTGTATATGTATGTGTGTGTGTGTGTATGTGTGTGTGTGTGCAGCGTGTGCGCTGTACGACCTGTACGCCGTGTCGCTGCACACGGGCTCCATGCAGTGCGGCCACTACGTGTCGCTCTGTCGCCACGCACAGTCCGGCTCCTGGTACCTCTACAACGACACCAGGTACACACACACACACGCACACGTACACACACGTACACACACGCACACACGCACGTACACGCACACACACCCTCGCACACCCACGCACACCCTCACACACCCACGTGCACGCACACCCACGCAGACGCACCTACACGCACACGCACGTACATCCATATCCCCATTTGTCTGTCTGTCTTTGTCTTTCGTGTGTTTGCTTTTCGCGCGGCCTTCATGTGCACACAGCCTGGCACGAGCGCCGTGGTGATGCCAACGCCACTTAGCGGCGCTTGCTGTTGTTGTTGCTGTTTTTGTTGTTTTTGTCTCGGGGAGCGGTGGCGCAGCAGTTAGCGCTACGCCGCGCTATCAACCCGCCGACCCGAGTTCGATTCCCGCTCACGGCCAACACCGGTGACGATTATCTGAACTGTTCTGAGCCTCCCCTAGGTCGACTCAGCCTCAAATGAGTACCTGGTGTGCGTGTAAACATCGCCACTGGGGAGACAAAGGCGGCCGGGCGTGGTGCTGGCCACCCACCCCCTCGTGTGCCGTGCCGGCCTTCATAGGTGCTGCTCGCTAACAGCACTTGCCCCAACAGTCTGTTAAGGCTACACGGGGGACCTTTGTCTTTGTCTCTGCTCTGTCTCAGCGTCACGGAGGTGCCTGAGAGTCGAGTCGTGTCCAGCGATGCCTACATCCTCTTCTACGAGCTGTGTGGGAGCAACACTCACGTGTGAACTCACTCACACACTCACTCACTCACTCTCTCACTCACTCACACACACACTCACACACACACTCACCCACTCANACACACACTCACCCACTCACACACACACGCTCACACTCACCACTCACTCACACTCACTCACTCACACACACTCACTNACTCTCTCACTCTCACACACACTCACTCACTCTCACTCACACACTCACTCACACACACACACACACACACTCTCACACTCACTCACACTCACACACTCTCACTCACTCACTCACACACACTCACACACTCACTCACACACTCACTCACACGCCTGCTCTCTCACTCACTCACACACACACACCACTCATCACTCACACACACATTCACTCTCCCNAACACCACTCATCACACACCTCTACACTCTCACACACTCACCACACACCATCTCCCTTACACACTCACTCACTCACACACAACCACTCACTCACACTCTCTCACACACCACTCACACTCTCACACACTCACTCTCCCTAACACACTCTCATTCACACTCTCACTCACTCACTCACCCACTCACTCACCCACACACTCTCTCACACACCACCACACATCACCTCACACTCACTCACTCACACACACATCACTCACCTCTCACTCACTCACACACCACTCTCCCTAACACCTCTCATTTACAATCTCACTCACACACTTCACTCACTCACCATCTTTCACCATCACACCTCTACACTCACACACTCACTCACACTCTCTCACCTCTCACTACATCTCCCACAGCTCCCTTCCCCTCCCCTCCGCTCTCTTCTCCCTCCGCGTCCCTCCCCGCCGCTCACCGTGTGTACGTCCGTTTCAATGTAGCGAATCGGAGATGGGGAGACGGGACAAGAAGACACGAAAAGCAGTCCTAAAGGAATTGGTTTATTGAAACGCAGGTGACTGGAAAGCGCGTGGGCTCCAGGCACTCTCATGTCGGAGGCGTTCCACGCCCTAGCGCGCCGCCTTCTCCGAGGAGCCGCGGCGGGGCCGGGGAGGTTTTTTTCCGCCGGCCCCGTTTCGTCGCTGAACCTGTGTCGCGTCGTACGTAGCCAGCCGCGCCGATCGGAGGTGCGGTGAGGTGAGTCGTCGCCGCCGCCGTAACCGCCGCCGCCATTTCATCATCCCCGACGTGTGACATAATTGTTTTTTTACCCTTTTATCTGGCAACAAAACTGACACCTTTTTTTTACAAGGAGTCATGTTTGCATAGACCACAATACCTGCAGTCATAATGCAAACAAAAAACACAACTCTGATAATGTATGCACTGTCCTTGAAGTTGATTGGTCACCTACGAATCTGAACCGGTCCTGGGTCGACTCGGCCCCAATGATTATCTTGCGCGGTGTGTAAACATCGCCACTGGGGAGACAAAGGCGGTCGGGCGTGGTTGCTCGCTAACAGCACTTGCCCCAACAGTCTGTTAAGGCTACACAGGGGGATCTTTGTTTTGGTGGTGGCGGTGGTGGTGGTGGTGGCGGTGGCGACGGTGGTGGTCGTGGTGGTGGCGGTGGTACAGCCAAGGTAGCTACACCAGGCTCTATCCCCGTAACGTCCTCGCGACAAACACACCCGCACCGCTGCTATTACGAGCGAGAGCCACCACGGTGCAGTGATCGGTTTCATTGTTATTGTAAATGTCGTGCACTGCTCCTCGTAAGATTATTAACCGTATTTATTCAACGTAAGTTATTAAATTCCGCGCGGCGGCGATGATGATGCTGATGATGCTGATGATAATGATGGAGTCTTTAGAGGTTCCCGCTGCATTGTGAGGCGTTTGCGGTTGTGCCGCTGCCTGGTTCTCTCCAGTGGAGCTGTGTGTGTCGCTTGGCACGATGTACCGACGTTTCGCTCCGTGTCCTTGGGAGTGACTCCACAGGAACGCATTCAGTCACTCGCCAACCCACTCGTCCGCCCGTCCATTCAACTACCTAGCGACTCGCCCATTCGGTCATTTGCCCGCCCATTCGCTCACTCACCGACCTACCCACCCATTCATCCACTAAACCATCTGCCCACTCGCTCACCCACCTACCTACCCACCCATTCATCCACTAAACTATCTGCCCACTCGCTCACCCACCTACCTACCCACCCATTCATCCACTAAACTATCTGCCCACTCGCTCACCCACCTACCTACCCACCCATTCATCCACTAAACCATCTGCCCACTCGCTCATCCACCTAGCTACCCACCCATTCATCCACTAAACCATCTGCCCACTCACTCAACCACCCACTCAAACACCCATTCACGAAACCACCTACCCACCCACTCACCTCACCACTCGGTCATTCAGCAACTCAACCACCCGCTCATTCGCCATCCACTAAACCACCTGCCCACTCACTCAATCACCAGTTCATAGACACATTCACTAAACCACCTATCCACTCACTCAATCACCTAATGATCATTCACCTAACTCGCCCACCTACCCACTCAATCACCCACTAAGTCTCCCATCCACTAAACCACCTGCCCACTCACTCAACCACCCACTCAAACACCCATTCACGAAACAACCTACCCACCCATTCATCCACTAAACCATCTGCCCACTCACTCAACCACACACTCAAACACCCATTCTTGAAACCACCTACCCACCCACTCACCTCACCACTCGGTCATTCAGCAACTCAACCACCCGCTCATTTGCCATTCACTAAACCACCTACACACTCACTCAAACACCAGTTCATACATCCACTAAACCACCTATCCACTCAATCACCTATTGATCATTCACCTAACTCACCCACCTACCCACTCAATCACCCACTCAGTCGCCCATCCACTCAACCACCTACCCACCTGCCCGCCCACTCACTCGCTCAGCGACTCAACTCGCCCAATTCACTCGCTCCTGAAGAAGGGTCCCCCTTACGCGTGGCGCGAAACGTCGGACACACACGCTGTAAATATGTACACTTATGAGGATTGAATTATCGAGAAGGAGACGTTTTATAGAATGTACTATTTAAATGCTGTACATATGCAAACCATGTCAGATACACAACGCTTTACAATTGCGTGCAATGCAAAGACAATATTCATATCGTCACGTATACACACAGTTCATATACACAGAACATATACATGTAACACGTATACACCACGCAGTACATTAAAACAATGATTCATATCGTCACATGTAAACACACAGTTCATATACACACAGTTCATACACACAGAACATATACATGTAACACGTATACACCACGCAGTACACTAAACAATGATTCATATCGTCACATGTAAACACACAGTTCATATACACACAGAACATTTACATGTAACACGTATACACCACGCAGTACACTAAAACAATGATTCATATCGTCACATGTAAACACACAGTACATATACACACAGAACATTTACATGTAACACGTATACACCACGCAGTACACGAAGACAATGATTCATATCGTCACATGTAAACACACAGTACATATACACACAGAACATTTACATGTAACACGTATACACCACGCAGTACACTAACACAATGATTCATATCGTCACATGTAAACACACAGTTCATATACACACAGTTCATATACACACAGAACATGTACATGTAACACGTATACACCACGCAGTACACTAACACAATGATTCATATCGTCACATGTAAACACACAGTACATATACACACAGAACATTTACATGTAACACGTATACACCACGCAGTACACTAAAACAATGATTCATATCGTCACATGTAAACACACAGTACATATACACACAGAACATTTACATGTAACACGTATACACCACGCAGTACACGAAGACAATGATTCATATCGTCACATGTAAACACACAGTACATATACACACAGAACATTTACATGTAACACGTATACACCACGCAGTACACTAACACAATGATTCATATCGTCACATGTAAACACACAGTTCATATACACACAGTTCATATACACACAGAACATGTACATGTAACACGTATACACCACGCAGTACACTAACACAATGATTCATATCGTCACATGTAAACACACAGTACATATACACACAGTTCATATACACACAGAACATGTACATGTAACACGTATACACCACGCAGTACACTAAGACAATGATTCATATCGTCACATGTAAACACACAGTACATATACACACAGTTCATATACACACAGAACATGTACATGTAACACGTATACACCACGCAGTACTTGAAGACAATGATTCATATCGTCACATGTATACACACAGTTCATATACACACAGAACATGTACATGTAACACGTATACACCACGCAGTACACTAACACAATGATTCATATCGTCACATGTAAACACACAGTACATATACACACAGTTCATATACACACAGAACATGTACATGTAACACGTATACACCACGCAGTACACTAAGACAATGATTCATATCGTCACATGTAAACACACAGTACATATACACACAGTTCATATACACACAGAACATGTACATGTAACACGTATACACCACGCAGTACACGAAGACAATGATTCATATCGTCACATGTAAACACACAGTTCATATACGCACAGTACATGTACACCCTGGAAGATCTGGCAAATCGCCCGATGATGCTGGATGACTCAAATTGTAAATGTCGTGGATTCACTCTCCAACACACCGGTGGGGCTGGAGATGTAACTATTTGGCGTTTTGTTTCCGTGACAAATCCCTCACCAATTGGCTGTGTCGGGCGGTGGAGGGTTACCACACTGCATTTATACTTAACGCGATCTAACCCAAAAACCTTTATTATGAATAATATTGGTCGCGAAAGCTTACTACGTGTTAAACTTAGTACATTTACATATATCATGTATACACCATGCAGTACACTAAGACAAGAGGATTAATGTTGTAACATATATACACAGTACATATAACATGTCATTACCTCCCGTGGCCACCAGTCCCTTCGCACTCACAACTGACTCCCTGTCATTACTTCCCGTGGCCACCAGTCCCTTCGCACTCACAACTGACTCCCCTGTCATTACCTCCCGTGGCCACCGGTCCCTTCACACTCACAGCTGACTCCCCTGTCATTACCTCCCGTGGCCACCAGTCCCTTCACACTCACAACTGACTCCCCTGTCATTACCTCCCGTGGCCACCAGTCCCTTCGCACTCACAACTGACTCCCCTGTCATTACCTCCCGTGGCCACCGGTCCCTTCACACTCACAGCTGACTCCCCTGTCATTACCTTCCGTGGCCACCAGTCCCTTCACACTCACAACTGACTCCCCTGTCATTACCTCCCGTGGCCACCAGTCCCTTCACACTCACAACTGACTCCCCTGTCATTACCTCCCGTGGCCACCAGTCCCTTCACACTCACAGCTGACTCCCCTGTCATTACCTTCCGTGGCCACCGTCCCTTCACACTCACAACTGACTCCCCTGTCATTAACTCCCGTGGCCACCGGTCCCATCACACTCACAACTGACTCCCCTGTCATCACCTCCCGTAGCCACTAGTGCATTCACACTGCAGGTGACTCCCCTGTCATTACCTCCCGTGGCCACCAGTCCCTTCACACTCACAGCTGACTCCCCTGTCATTACCTCCCGCAGCCACCAGTCCCTTCACACTCACAACTGACTCCCCTGTCACTGCCTCCCGTGGCCACCAGTCCCTTCACACTCACAACTGACTCCCCTGTCATTACCTCCCGTGGCCACCAGTCCCTTCACACTCACAGCTGACTCCCCTGTCATTACCTCCCGTGGCCACCAGTCTCTTCACACTCACAACTGACTCCCCTGTCATTACCTCCCGTGGCCACCAGTCCCTTCACACTCACAGCTGACTCCCCTGTCATTACCTCCCGTAGCCACTAGTCCACTCTCACTGCAGGCTGACTCCTGTCATTACCTCCCGTGGCCACTAGTCCACTCACACTGCATGCAGGCTCTGTTGTCATTACACATGTTTCCAACATGCATTACACTAAACAGGATTCATATTGTCACATATGTTCTTATATACACGCTATACATATACATATAACACGTATACACTATATTTATTTACGGGGGATATGTTCCCCGATTTTAGATTAATTCCCCCCAAAAATGTCTTCGGATTGAGGGGGAAATGACGTCATGGGGCGGTGACGTGCCCTTCACGGTTCCAATCCAGCGGCAGCCCTGGTCAACACTGCGGTGGCTAGAAGATGTTAACTAGCTCGCCTGGTACGCAGGAGGTCGTGGGTTCAATCCCGACCCCCGACGCCTGCTGCTGTATATTTGGAGTTTGCGTGTCTCTCTCTCTCATCATCATCACGGTGGCTAGGAGATGTTAACTAGCTCGCCTGGTACGCAGGAAGTCGTGGGTTCAGTCACGACCCCGACGCCTGCTGCTGTATATTTGGAGTTTGCGTGTCTCTCCGTCTCTCTCCCCGTGGCCGCGTGGATTTTTCTCCGGAGCCTCCGGTGTTTAGCCCTCCACGTGCAGAACCGACATCGCTCGTTTAGAGTTACTTAGCTGCTATGAATGTCCACGTGGTGGTGATGATGATGATGATGAGCCCACTTCGTTTCGGCTATCGTTTGTGGGCAAGTCGCTTCCCGAAAAAGAACCACTAAATATAGCTCAGTGGCGGGGCCTTACCTGGTAAAATAAAATAAAAATGCGTTGATCTTTTAAACACTGCGGCGTGGCGCCTTTTTGTCGTAGCAATTCGACCTGGCTCAGTCTGCACGACTCCATAGCGGGACGTTAAAGATCTCTGGTGACGCCATTCGCAAGAGTCGGGGGGGGGGGGGGCCGTTGCGTGTCCAGCATCCGCCGTACATGCAAAGACAAAGATCCCTCCTCCCAGAGGTCGCAAACGGGTTTTGATTCCTTACCCGTACCCGGCCGCACCGGGTCGCAAATGGGTACCCGTACCCAGCCGGTACGGGTACCCGTTTGCGGCTGGGTACGGGTAGCCGTTTCCTACCCGTACCCTACCCGAAATGAGTGACAAACGGTTACTCACCAGTGACTCACGGCCTACCCGTACCCGGCCGCACCAGGGTCGCAAACGGCTACCCCTACCCGTACCCGGCCGGTAGCCAGGTATCGGGTAGGATAGGGTATCGGGTACCCGGTTGCGACCTCTGCCTCCTCCCGTGCAGCCTTTCCCAGGCTGCCGGGGCAAGTGCTGTTAGCAGGCAGCGGCGCTTACGGAGGCCGCCACCACCACGCCCGGCCGTCTTTGTCAACCGAGTGGCGGTGTTTTGAGGCCGAGTCGACCTAGTGGAGGTCCAGGAACGGTTCGGATATTCGCCGCTGTCATTGGCCGTGAGCGGCAATCCAACCCGTGCTGACCACTGCGCCATCGCTCCCCACACACATCCAGTCGGACACAATCAATAGACACACGCACTCACTCTGACACAGACACGCACAGCCAATAGACATGCACACTCACTCTGACACAGGCACGCACAACCAATAGACACACGCACGCACTCTGACACAGGCACGCGCGTGCGCACACACGTGTCACGACACACACGTCACAATTGCACACCCGCGTCATAATCGCACACGTCACAATCGCGTGCGCACACATCACAATCGCAAACGTCACAATATGACTCACGTCACAATCGCACACGTCACAATTGCACACCCGCGTCACAATCACACTTCACAATATGGCTGACACGTCGCAATCGCACACGCCGCAATCGGGCGCACACCTTTCACAATCGCACACGTCACAATCGCACACGTCACTATCGCGTGCGCGCACACGCGTCAACGCACGTCATACGCCGCCCGTTAGAGTCGCGCTCGCACGACGGTGCTGTCGTGATGTGCGGTGAGCCCGAGCCTCGGGTGACGCCACGCGTTGTACACAGCGCACTCCGCACCCGACGTATTTATGGTTGATGTAACTAAACGACTTGTAATTAACAACGGAGCGATTAAATTATTTCGTCTGGCTCTGGAGGGCCACACAAACGAGCGTTTTTTTTCATGTCACGACCCTCCCTCCCCCCCCTGCGGCTGATGATTTCAAGAGTAGCGCTTAAGATCCCTGCTTCTATATTTCGGTGTCTCTGTGTCTCTGTGTGGTCGTGGGGAGCGGTGGTGTGTCGTGGTGACTTTTAGCCACCCTGTATGATAACAACCAGTGCCGCATGAAGCTAGTGTGAGGGTTTGGAGCAGATGTTGTTCTAAAGGGGCCATAAATAAATAAATATCCAAACACTCGTAGTAATAGGTTTTTACCCTTTCAACTGGTACAAAAACTGACACCTTTATACAAGGCATCATCTTCTGGGTTCTTTCGGTAAAGTCACGTAGAATGGAAATAATAAAATAAAACAATAAAATAATTCTCACGACGTTTCGGCCACAACGCAAGTAGCCGTCCTCAGGTGAAGACCAGGTCTGTCGGGGAGACGTCCATTCAGACGCTGTCCATTCTACGTGACTTTACCGAAAGAACCAAGAAGATGAATCCCTGCAGTCACGACAGCTTTAAATCGAAAAATACAAGGCATCATGTTTGCAATAACCACAACACAAGCAGTCAAAATGCAAACAAAAAGAAACAACTCTGATGATTGTACCAGTTGAAAGGGTAAAAACCTATTACTATATTTTGCCACTGGTAAAGGAGGTCTCATAGTGAATCAAAACACTCCTTTTTTTTACTTGCACAGTAAAGTGATTGTATTTTTTCACTTGTTAAACAGCCAGACAGTCCGACAAAGCGCTAAACCTAAACACCCGGTCGTTCATGAAAGTTGATGGCGGTGTAGTAGTAGTGTAATATGATGATGCACCCCGGGGGTAACTGGGCGATGGTGATTGGCTCTGCCGGCCTCAGCACGCAGCCAATGGGACGTCGAGCCAAGGGCGTGGCCCTGGGCTGTATAGAAACATCTAGAAGGTTCCAGGGGAGAGGCTGATGATTGGGTGCGTGGCATCACGTGAGCCAGGTGATATAAGGGGTGGAGAGAGACGGCTCCGGGTCAGTGTGAAGAGCTTCTAGGAGACTTGCATCCCACTGGGATTTTTGCACACAGCGTTGGTGTACGGTGTTTTTTTCTGCAATATTTTGCTGTCTTTTCTTGGATTTTCTGTTTGCACTCAGTCACATATTCACTTTAAGATGTTTTTTGTTCATGTTTTTGTTTGTTGCGGTTGCACCCGATTCAAGAGCCGAATGGCTCACAGGGCTATACCTAATAAATGAACTTGAACTTGAACCACGTCTGTGCCTCCGGCACGCCAGCGGCCACGTGACAGGCCGGAGGCTGTCTCCCGACGCCGTGAGTCAGCGGTCACGTGGCAGGCCGGAGGCTGTCTCCCGAACGCCGTGAGCCAGCGGCCACGTGGCAGGCCGGAGGCTGTCTCCCAACGCCGTTAGCCAGCGGCCACGTGGCAGGCCGGAGGCTGTCTCCCAACACCGTTAGCCGGCGGCCACGTGGCAGGCCGGAGGCTGTCTCCCAACGCCGTTAGCCAGCGGCCACGTGGCAGGCCGGAGGCTTCTCCCAACACCGTTAGCCGGCGGTCACGTGGCAGGCCGGAGACTGTCTCCCAACGCCGTGAGTCAGCGGTGTGAGGGAGCGAGAAAGCGAGCGAACGCCACGCTCGAGTAACGGGAGTAACGGGGAAAAGGAGCCCAGCGATGTGAGAGAGCTGTGTAAAGGAAGAACGAATCAAGACAAGACAAGAGAATACGGTATCGTCCAGAGTGGGTTTATTACACTAGAAGATATACTCTTATGATCGCAAGTTTCTTTTATAATATAACTAGCTGTACTACTTGGCTTAGCCCGGGACTTGGATTCACCACACCCGGCCGCCTTTGTCTCCCCAGTGGCGATGTTCACACACCGCACCAGTTACTCGTTTGAGGCTGAGTCGACCTAGGGGAGGCCCAGGAGCGGTTAAAATAAATAATCGCCGGGTTCGTAGCGCGGCGTAGCGCTAACCGCTTCACTACAATTCGTTACGCTTCCACGTGCGCGGGTCACGTGACAGATGTGACGTCACAGCTCACTTGCTGTGCAAAAAAATAAATGCATTTTTGAGCTCCCCCCCCCCTAAAAAAAACAAACGTGTATTTTTTATCATTTGTGCATGGTGTACAGTCTGGAAAGTACCCGCATGGCAAATTTCTAGTTTGTTGCATGTCGGGAAGTACACTAAACATTTTGAACAGACACACATACTCACAACTTAGCCTTTTATATACATGGAGATAAGCGCACAACTTTATCCGTGATGAACGCTGCACTTTCTGTCGTTTTCATGCAGGGGGCGCTGCAAACCTACGCGCCCCTGCATGGACGACGGAGGCGCAGGGACAGACGTTCGATTACGTTGCAATCGATCTGCGGATGGCGGTTTCTCGAACGACCAGCAGCTCCGTGTCGCCTTCTCTCGATCCCGCAATCCCAACCAGGTGAAAGTCCGCGTCGAAACGAAGCCCCCGGCAAGGCCGTCTACCTAACGACGAGAGGAAATTCACACGAAATGCCGTTTTCGATGAAGTCTTGCAGATGTAAAATGATGTAAGCTTTTAATAAAGAAATACAATTATCTGATTCAAAACACAATACAATTCAAAGATGTTTCACTTCCATCTTCTTGGTTATTTCGGTAAAGTCACGTAGAAGGGAAATAATAAAATAATACAAAGAAAACATTATAAAATACAATTCTTACGACGTTTCGGCCACAACGCAAGCTTCGGTCGGAGTAGGTTTTAAATCCTTTATATTAAGTTCGCATGCTTGCTTGCTTGCTTGCGTGCTTGCTTGCTTAGGACCATGCAAATCTTTCGGTCGTTTTTTAACCCACTTCCCGTGATCCAATCGAGCTGACATTTTCCACACAGACAATTAATGTTCGTGAAAAAAAATTCCCAAAATGTTACACTTTTTAGGCAAAAAAAATATTTTACATATATTCAAAGAACTCATTCTTGGCTTTGGTTGAACGTCACAGTATAAGAGCCCAGAGCGTAACCCGTCCACAGGCCGTGGCGGAGTAGCGCAGTTGGTAGCGCCCTCGCTTCCCATGCCAAAGGTCGCGGGATCGATCCCCGCGTCCTCCACAGGCGAATATATTTTTTAATCCTTTATATTAAGTTCGCTGCCACGCATATAAAGGATTTATAGTGAAAAACTTTGTTTTTACGGGTTATACTTATTACCCTTTCAACTGGTATAAAACTGACACCTTTATACAAGGCATCATGTTTGCAATAACCACAACACAAGCAGTCAAAATGCAAACAAAAAGACACAACTCTGATAATGATATGCACTGTCCCTTGTATAAAGGTGTCAGTTTTGTACTAGTTGAAAGGGTAAATCCCTATCACTATATTTTGCCACTGGTAAAGGAGGTCTCATAGTGTAAATGCTTATCCCGAGCTCTCAATACTCTGATAGTGCGCTGTCTTTGAGTTGTATGCCTTTTGGCGTCATCTGGTCCAACACCAATGGAGACTAGGCTCTAAGGAAAGCTGTCTCGGGTGTGGACCAATCAACTTCAAGGACAGTGCATACATTATCAGAGTTGTTTCTTTTTGTTTGTATTTTCACTGCTTGTGTTGTGGTTATTGCAAACATGATGCCTTGTATAAAGGTGTCAGTTTTGTACTAGTTGAAAGGTAAAAACCTACTACTATAATGTATTCGTGACTTTGGGAGTTTCCCCTGTTCTGAGTTTTATTGTCAAAATAAAAAGACGTTAAAAATGTTTACTTTGGGAGTTTCCCAGGTTCTGGGTTTTATTGTCGAAATAAAAGACGCCGAACATTTTAAAAAAAAATAAAACACGCTTCAAATCGCCTTAAACTATTGTCATTGTAGTGCGTATTTAATGTGGCGCTGCACTCTGATGTTGTAGGAGAAAACATTTATTACAAAGTCTATTTAATTAAGTAGAACGTGTTGTCTATAGTTATTTAAAGTTGCTCATTTTGATGTGACGTCATATTTCTCAACCCCCCCCCCCTCGTCACACATCGTCACAAATATCTGACCCCCCCCCGCCCCTAGGTGCATGACGTCATTTATGGCCGCCCCCAAAGTAGAGGACAGAGGTTCCATGCAAATTCATGATTTTTCTTGCTGAAGCCACGTGGTTCCACACCGCCCCCCACTCCCACGACCCTAGCAACGCCCTTAGTAACAGACCAGAGCAATTGATACGCGGAAGGGTGAATCGATGGTGAGCGATTGCATTGACTCGCCCCATTCGACCGGATCGACGATCCATTAGCCCGGTTTGACTCGTCCTGGCCTATAGGGCCGCAGCAAAGTGTATTTACATTGGTGATTATTTTATATATTTTTTTGTTAAAGTGAATTAAATATAATTCGCAACAAAAACAAAATCTGCTACCGCGGCGCGACTGCTGTGATCATGAAGACGCTGACGGAGTAAGATCGAATTTTTATCGCGGTCTTAAAGTGTTTTAAAATGTCTCGTTTCGCACGCCCCTTCCCGCAGCGAGTAGGCCGAAGCCTAGGGGCTCGCCTGAGCGGCCTCCCGCGGGGCCCGAGGCGAGGCAGCTGGGTAGGGAGGTCAGGCAAGAGCGGTGGGTGCCGAGGCTTCTGGTTTCGGGTTGTCACTAGGCCGCGAAATCCAAACCTCGTTAAAAACGTAACGTAGATCGTTGTAACATTGTACTGTAACATTATATTGTAACATTGTACTGGCACATTGTAGCATTATATTGTAACGTTGTACTGGCACATTCTACAGACACATTCCTTGTCATGTCGAGGTCCAACTCTGTGCATAGTGTGAAGTCTACATGCGCCCGTCATGGGATCGTGGAATTGCCAGCTCTGGCCGAGGGACACACAGACAAAGACCCCCCCCCCGCCCGTATAACCTCAACAGGCTGTAGGGGCAAGTGCTGTTAGCGAGCACCTATTGAAAGCCGGCACGGCACACGAGGGTGGGTGGCCAGCACCACGCCCGGCCGCCTTTGTCTCCCTAGTGGCGACGTTTACTACACACCGCTACACCAGGTACTCATTTGAGGCTGAGTCTACCTAGGGTAGGCCCAGGACTGGTTGGGATAATCGTCACTGGTGGTGTTGGCCGTGAGCGGGAGTCAAACTCGGGTCGCCAGGTTCGTAGCGCAGCGTAGCGCTAACCGCTACACCACCGCTCCCCACACACACAGACACATGTACACACACGTGCACACACACACGTGCACACACACAGACAGGTACACACATGTACGCACACGTGCACACACACACTTGTACAAAAACAAAGAGACACACACGTACACACACACAGGCACACACACACGTACACACAAACAGGCACACAGACAGGTACACACATGTACACACACGTACACACACAGCCACACACACACGTACACACAGCCACACACACACAGCCACACACACGTACACACACACACATGTACACACACACATGTACACACACACACGTACACACACACACACATGTATGCCACACACACACACAGCCACACGCACACACAGCCACACACACGTACACACACACACACGTACACACACACACAGTACACACACACACGTACACACAGACACACACGTACACACACACAGGCACACACACGTACACACACGCACACACAGCCACACACGCACGCACACACGTACACACACGCACATACACACACACGTACACACACACACACATGTACACACACACACATGTACACACACAGGCACACACATGTACACACGTACACACACAGGCACACACATGTACACACACAGGCACACACAGCCACACATGTACACACACACACATTGTCCACTCTTATCAGTGCTGGGTTTTAAAAGGCTCAACGTCATGTACCACGGGGGTTATTTCGACCATACTTCACCCCGCTGGTCACTGCGGGGGTTTGTGAAGCTTTTTAAATCCTTTATATTAAGTTTGCTTGCTTGCTTGCTTACGACCGTGTAAATATTTCGGTCGTTTTTTAACCCACTTCCCGTGATCCAATCGAGCTGACATTTTGCACACAGACTCGTTGTGCGAGACAATTAATGTTCGTGAAATTTTTTTCCAAAATTTTACACTGTTTAGGGAAAACAAATTAAATATTTAATTACCAATTGCTTAATACTGGCAGACAATCATCTCACCCATAGGTGGCAGCCATCTCAAGCCAGAGGACGAGAGGATTCTAGCCGCCACGCATGTAAAGGATTTATAGTGAAAACTTTGTTTTTACGGGTTATACTTGTTACGCGACAGCGGCGGTGGAGGAGGAGGAGACCCAAGAACCGGTTCGGGGTGTGTGTGGGTTTGTTTTCTTTGCCCGCCACTGACGTTAGCCGTGTGGTCTGGAATGAAACTCGGGGGGTCTTGGCTGACTGTCGTTCACAGAGAGAGGGGGCACAATCTCGCTCACCACTGCGCCACCGCTGAACGGCCGGCCCCGTGCATTTAAATATCATTTTGCATTTCAGTTTAGATTCAGTTCATTGATTAGGTATAGCCCTTCGATTTAAAGCTTTCGTGACTGCAGGGATTCATCTTCTTGGTTCTTTCGGTAAAGTCACGTAGAAGGGAAATAATAAAATAATATAAATAAAACATTCAATAATTCTCACGACGTTTCGGCCACAACGCAAGCAGCCGTCCTCAGGTGAAGACCAGGTCTGTCGGGAAGACAGCGTCTGAATGAATATACGCTCCAAGCCTGGAGTGTTTCATTCATCCTACGAAGTTCCATCAAAAGGGAGAAACACAAACAAATAGACTCAAAAAATGTTCTAGATTTGACGCTTTCGTGACTGCAAGGATTCATATTCTAAGGTTTTCGGTAAAGTCACGTAGGTAAAAAAAATTAATAAAAGTAAAATAAAAAAGTATTTATTTTACTTTTATTAAGAAATTTAAATTAATAAAAGTAAAATATTTTTCTTTTATTTTACTTTTATTAAAAATTTAAATTAATAAAAAATAAAAATATTTTTATTTTACTTTTATTAATTTTAATTTTTTACCTACGTGACTTTACCGAAAACCTTAGAATACAAAAAATTTTTGCCCGCATTGAAACGGCTGTACGCCATATGGATCTGAACACTCGATTTCCCTGTACAAGAATACGGGTCAACTTCATGGGTAGACACGGTGTGCTTTTGTAGCCACAACAATGACCCATATTTGTTTTTGGGTAAGGCAGCGTCGTCATTTTTCTGCCAGAATCTTGTAATCAACAATCACAATCACCTCCAGTAATTTTTAAAGCGCCCCTTCAAATGGGTAGACTCAAAAGCACCGAATCCTCCACCAACCGATACAATTGCCACGTTGGCAAAGCTGCATATTTATCCCGTGCCAGTGTATTCACCAAATACTGACCGACTAATCCCTTCCCTGCAAGGCCAGGCCAGTCACCACTCGCCTCGGCATCCTCAAAGTGCACCTAGCCTGGCGCAGACGCCGCGTTCACGGCTCCTGTCCCCCACAGCTCCGCCAGGTGACGGGCGAAGCGTGGAGCTCCGGGCTGAAAGACGCGCGGCGCGGAATCTCGGAGATAATGATGCCGGAACCGGTCCCGGGATCGCCGAGGTAAGTTCGTTGCCCCGTCGTCGTCGGTCCGTTAGACCGAGCAAAGCGATCGCCACGGATGAGGCAGGCGACACCTCGACGATTTAGTCAAGGGGCACGGACAACCACAACCGCCGTCGCCACGCGAACTCCGGTCATCCTCGCAGTAGCAGCAGCGGCGGCGGTGTCAGCGGTAGCGGCGGTGGCTATTGGCTCGGCCGTCGAACAGAGACGTTGGTTAACCCCAGCATCGTCGTCGCTCTTTGCATTCAGAGCAGAGGTCGCAAACGGGTTTGATTCCTTACCCGTACCCGTACCCGGCCGCACCAGGGTCGCAAACGGGTACCCGTACCCGGCCGGGTACGGGTAGCTAGGTATCGGGTAGGGTACGAGTATCGGGTACCCGGTTGCGACCTCTGCTTGCGAGATGATGAAGCCACTGGGTGCTGTGAGCTTTTTAATCATCTCGTTTCAAAACCCATTTCTTTGGAATTGCTTTTTGTGTTCAGTTTATTGTCATTCCCCGGCACCTCCGATTAGCACGGTCTACTAGAGTAGTAGGGCGCGAGTCGAGAAGTTCCACGTACCTCCGTGCACAAGGCTCGCAGGCTGATGGACTTAGGTGGCGAACACAAAGGTGCATCTCCCCAATTGCTTGCTCACGCACTCCGTGTTATTTTTGTGTCTTGTAACTCGCTGACCTCGTGTGTCTAAGTAAACGTTGCGATCTTGTGGCGTTCCCTCCCGTGTCTCTGCCCACAGGATGAAGAACAGGGAGTCGCACAATGCAGGTAAGACACAAGCGCACGTTTCGTGTTACTTGAGTCAACGATGACGTTGATGGGTGGGCGATGATCGCCAAGGCTGACGATGATTATGACAACCCACGACTACCACCACCATCATCATCATCATCACCGTCGCCATTATCATCATTACACCACCACCATCATCATCATCATTACCACCTCCATCATCATCATCACCGCCATCATCACATTACCACCACCACCATCACACCTCCATCATCACACCACCATCACCACCTTCACCACCATCATCATTGTCACCACCACAATCATCACCACCACCGTCATCACCACACTTTCATCATGGTCACTGACATCATAACCGTCATCACCATCATCAACATCATCGTTATTATCACCACCACCACCAACATCATTACCATCAGCACCATCACCACCGCCGCCAACATCATTACCATCAGCACCATCACCACCACCAACACCACCACCAACATTATTACCATCAACACCATAATTACCATCAGCACCATCACCACCGTCATTACCATCAGCACCAACACCACCACCATCAACATTATTACCATCAGCACCATCATGACCATCAGCACCATCACCATTACCACCGTCATCATTACCATCAGCACCATCACCACCACCAACACCACCACCAACATTATTACCATCAACACCATCATCATTACAATCAGCACCATCACCATTACCACCGTCATCATTACCATCAGCACCATCACCAGCACTATCACCACCGCCACCGTCATCACCACCATCATCGTTATCATCGTCACCACCACCAACACAATTACCATCAGCACCATCACCACCAGCGTCATCACAACGTGAGCCCAGCGGCCTAGCGAGGTGCACCTGCCCGCCCGCCCTGTGCTGTGCCTCCCTTCCCCCTGCGGCCGCACCAGTGGAGCGACATCGGAAGAAAAAGATCAACTACGGCATCAACAAGATCGGAGACCTGCTGCCGTGCTCGCCGCACTCAAACAGGTAGAGTCACGCGCGTACGTACATGCACGTACGCACGTGCGTGTACGTTCAACTTGCTTCGCATTGTACGTAGTCAGTCGTGCTATGGGTCTCTATGGGTGTCTCTGTGGGTCTATGGGTTTCTCTGTGGGTGTCTCTGTGGGTCTCTGTGGGGCTCTGGGTCTCTGTGGGTGTATGGGTCTCTGTGGGTCTGTGGGTCTCTATGGGTCTCTGTGGGTCTCTGTGGGTCTATGGGTCTCTATGGGTCTCTATGGGTCTGTGGGTCTCTATGGGTCTCTGTGGGCCTCTGTGGGTCTATGGATCTCTGTGGGTCTATGGGTCTCATGGGGGTCTCTGTGGGTTTTTATGTGTCTATGGGTCTCTATGGTCTGTGTGGGTCTCTATGGGTCTCCCTGGGTCTCTGTGGGTTTCTGTGGGTTTCTGTGGGTCTCTGTGGGTCACTATGGGTCTCTGTGGGTCTCTATGGGTCTCTTTGGGTTTTATGGAACTCTGTGGGGCTCTGGGTCCCTGTGGGTCTCTATGGGTCTCTGTGGGTCTCTATGTGTCCCTATGGGTCTCTGTGGGTCTCTATGGGTCTCTGTGGGGCTCTATGGGTCTCTGTGGGGCTCTATGGTCCCTGTGGGTCTCTATGGATCTCTTTGGGGTTCTATGGGTCTCTATGGGTCTGTGTGGGTCTGGATGTCCGTGGGTCTCTATGAACTTCTTTACGTAGCCAACCGCGCTAATCGGAAGGCGCGGGGTGTTGGAAAGCAAGCTAAACGCAACACGCACTTGTACAGCAATGTCGGTTTGAAAGTGCGTAGCCCCAGTCCAGCGTCGCAGATGGCGAACGTCCCGATTCTCGCTTCTCCGCGCTTCTCCTCGCTTCACCGGTGTTTCCCCTCCCCTCCCCCCACCCCCTCCCAATGGCCCCAGAGCAAGAACATGATTCTGGAGCAAGCGTCGATTTACATCACGGAGCTGAGGAAGAGGAATGAGCAGCTGCTGCTGAACAGCGCACACCAGAGCAGGGTGAGCAAATGTTGCCGTCTCACCAGCCCACACTCACCAGCCCACGCTCACCAGCCCACACTCACCAGCCCACGCTCACCAGCCCACACTCACCAGCCCACGCTCACCAGCCCACGCTCACCAGCCCACGCTCACCAGCCCACACTCACCAGCCCACACTCACCAGCTCACACTCACCATCACACACTCACCAGCCCACACTCACCAGCCCACGCTCACCAGCCACACTCACCAGCCCACGCTCACCAGCCCACACTCACCAGCCCACACTCACCATCACACACTCACCAGCCCACACTCACCAGCCCACACTCACCAGCCCACGCTCACCAGCCCACACTCACCATCACAGACTCACCAGCCCACACTCACCAGCCCACGCTCACCAGCCCACACTCACCAGCCCACACTCACCAGCCCACACTCACCAGCCCACACTCACCAGCCCACACTCACCATCACACACTCACCAGCCCACACTCACCAGCCCACACTCACCAGCCCACGCTCACCAGCCCACACTCACCATCACACACTCACCAGCCCACACTCACCAGCCCACACTCACCAGCCCACGCTCACCAGCCACCTCACCATCCACACTCACCAGCCCACACTCACCATCACACACTCACCAGCCCACGCTCACCAGCCCACACTCACCAGCCCACCTCACCAGCCCACGCTCACCAGCTCACACTCACCATCACACACTCACCAGCCCACACTCACCAGCCCACACTCCCCCCGCTCACCAGCCCACACTCACCATCACACACTCACCAGCCCACACTCACCAGCCACCTCACCAGCCCACACTCACCAGCCCACACTCACCAGCCCACACTCACCAGCCCACCTCACCAGCCCACACTCACCAGCCCACACCAGCCCACACTCACCAGCCCACACTCACCAGCCACACTCACCGCCCACACTCACCAGCCCACACTCACCAGCCCACGCTCACCAGCCCACTCACCAGCCCACACTCACCAGCCCACACTCACCAGCCCACACTCACCAGCCCACACTCACCAGCCCACACCCAGCCCCACGCTCACCAGCCCACACTCACCGCCCACACTCACCAGCCCACACTCACCAGCCCACGCTCACCAGCCCACACTCACCAGCCCACACTCACCAGCCCACGCTCACCAGCCCACACTCACCAGCCCACACTCACCAGCCCACGCTCACCAGCCCACGCTCACCAGCCCACGCTCACCTCCAATGCTCACCAGCCCACGCTCACCAGCCCACGCTCACCAGCCCACGCTCACCAGCCCACACTCACCAGCCCACACTCACCAGCCCACACTCACCAGCCCACACTCACCAGCCCACACTCACCAGCCCACACTCACCAGCCCACACTCACCAGCCCACACTCACCAGCCCACGCTCACCGGCCCACGCTCACCAGCCCACGCTCACCTCCAATGCTCACCGCTGTCACTCGCTCTTCGTATCTCCCAACACCACTCACCGTTCCCGCTCACTCACTCCACCATTCGGTCAACGCCACTGCCACTCACTCAACTCCTAACTACTCACTCACCCCACCCACTCACCCACCTACCTACTCAACACTACTCCACTCACTCCACCAACACTACTCACTCACCCCACCCACCCACTCACCCACCTACTCAACACCACCACCACTCACTCAACCCAACACTACTCACTCACCCACCGACTCACTCGCCCACCTACTCAACACCACCACCACTCACTCAACCCAACACTACTCACTCACCCACCGACTCACTCGCCCACCTACTCAACACCACCGCCACTCACTCAACCCAACACTACTCACTCACCCCACCGACTCACTCGCCCACCTACTCAACACTACTCACTCACCCTACCCACCCACTCACCCACCTACTCAACACCACCACCACTCACTCCACCAACACTACTCACTCACCCCACTCACCCACCTACTCAACTCCACCACCACTCACTCATCCACCTACTCAACACTACCACCACTCACTCAACCAACACTACTCACTCACCCCACCCACCCACTCACCCACCTACTCAACACCACCGCCACTCACTCCACCAACACCACTCACTCACCCCACCCACCTACTCAACGCCACTCACTCACCCCACCAACACTACTCACCCCACCCACTCACCCACCTACTCAACACCAACACTACTCACCCCACCCACCTACTCAACACCACCGCCACTCACTCACCCACCTACTCAACACCAACACCACTCACTCACCCACCCACTCACCCACCTACTCAACACCACTCACTCCACCAACACTACTCACTCACCCCACCCACTCACCCACCTACTCAACACCACCACCACTCACTCCACCAACACCACTCACTCACCCCACCCACCCACTCACCCACCTACTCAACACGACCACCACTCACTCAACCAACACTACTCACTCACCCCACCCACCCACTCACCACCACCCACCCACCACCACCACTCACCACTACCTCTCTCAATACCACACGCAGGTCTGACCCCCCCTCCCTCCCCCCCTCCCTCTCCCCCCCCCTCCCTCTCCCCACCCCCCCTCCCCCTCTCCCCCCCTCCCCCCCTCCCCCTCCCCCTCTCCCCCCTCCCACCCCCCTCCCTCTCCCCCACCCCCCCTCCCTCTCCCCCACCCCCCTCCCCCACCCCCCCCCCTCCCTCTCCCCCCCTCCCTCTCCCCACCCCCACCCCCCCCCCACCCCCCCCTCCCCCTCCCCACCCCCCCCCCCCCCTCCCCACCCCNCCCCCTCCCCCCCCCTCCCTCTCCCCCCCTCCCTCTCCCCCACCCCCACCCCCTCCCCTCCCTCTCCCCCCCTCCCTCTCCCCCACCCCACCCCCTCCCCTCCCTCTCCCCCCCTCCCTCTCCCCCACCCCCTCCCCACCCCCCCCCCTCTCCCCGCCCCGCAGTGGAGGAAATCCGCCGCCTGCGCGCGCAGCTGGAGGTGCTGCGCCAGGAGAACGACCGTTTCGCGCAGCTCCTCCGGGCCAACGACATCTGCCTCTTCGACGACCCCACCGTGCACTGGAAGGGCAAGGCCCGGGCCCGGCGGGCGCCGCCCGCGACGCCGGGAGTCGCCGCCCTCCTGGCAACGGCGCGGGGGGCGGCGGTGCCGGTGTTGGTGCCGCAGCCGCCGCAGGCGCTGATCGTTTACCCCGGGGCTCGCGGCCACGGCCCCCACGGCGGCGCGCACGGCTCGGCGGCGGTGACGGCGGTGACGGTGGCGGCTTGCGGGACGCTGGAGGTGATGGGCGCGGTGCAGACGCGGAGTCCTGGAACACAGACACAGAGTCCCGTGGTCCAGACACAGAGTCCCGTGGTCCAGACACAGAGTCCTGGAACAGAGACACAAAGTCCCGTGGCGCCCCCGGTGAGCTCGACGTTCGCGAGCCCGTCGCGTCGAACGGGACGGACGGCGGCCGCCACGACGGAGCCGCCGCGGTCGCCGCGGCGACGGGGAGCCCCGGCGTCGCGGACGCGCGGGGACGGACGTTGCCGTGCAGCCTGACCCGCCGGCGGCGGCGTCGTCGCTCTCGCCGTCCCCGGCCCAGCCGCCGGTTCCCTCGCCGCCGGCCGCCCGCGCGCCGGCGACGCCGGGATCCCGCCGGAGAGTCCGGAGAGTCTCCCTCCCTCGCGGGCGCCCGGCGAGTTGCCGGCCGCCGGTTCGGTTTCGCCGCGAGCTCCGTCGGAGGCTCCGGCGCCGGTCCCGCCGCCCGGAAGTTCGCCGCCGTTGCCGCCGACGGCCCCTAGGGTCGCTACGTCGGTCGGCGCGCCGCCACCGCCGCCGCCCGCGGCCGCTCGGTCGCGGGGACGTCGGCCCGGAGCGTCACCGCCGCGCAGCAGCGGCAGCAGCGGCGGCGGCAGCAGCAGCGGCGGGGCGGGGCGACGGGCGTCACCGGAGCGCAGCAAACGCCGCTGCTCGTCGTCCAGCAGCCGCAGAGGAGGGGAACGTCGTCCCGCACCGGACACATCGGCGGGCCGAGACTCGGCAAGACGCCCGCCGCCGCCGCCGCTACCTCGGGCTGCTGCAAGGGAGGCGGGCGTCCGCTCGTGAACATCCTGCCACGACCGCCCCCCGCCGCCAACGCCGTCGCCGCCGCGCCGAGGCAGCGGGCGGCCCCCGTGCCGGGCGTGGCGTCCCAGACGGTGCTGGTGAACGGGCAGCTGTTCAACATCCGGCCGCTCAGCCCCTCGCCGGCAGCCTCCTCCTCCTCCCCTCCTTGTTCGTCGTCGTCGTCGTTCCTCTCCCCCCCCTCCTCCTCCTCCTCCTCCTCGTCGCTCTCCTTCGCCGAGGGGCACGCCGCCCGCATGCAGATCCTTCGGCCCGAACCGGGGTCCGACTCCGGCGCTGTCACGGGCGCCAGCGCGGCGCTCAGCGCCATCGCCTGCCTCAACCGCAGCATCTCGGAGGGGGCGCCGCTCCGCCCGGCGGCGGCGCCGGTGCCGTCGCACGTCCGCGACGCCGTCTGTGCCGGCGCCGGCGGCGGCGCCGCCCTCAAGACGGTGCGGGCGCTGCTGGGCAGGAAAAGGAAGATGCGCGGGAGGAGGGAGTCGGCGCCCAAGCAGAAGCGCGGGCGCAGAAGGGGTCCCCCTCCCACCGCCGCCAACGCCGCCGCCGCCGGCGGGGAGAGCGGGGAGAGGGGCGGCGTGCCGGAGAGAGCCGTGGAGGCGTCGTCCGTGGCTGCTGCCGGGCTGGGAAGGGCGCCGGCGGCGGGCGCTCCTCCGTCTGGCGGAGGTGGCGATTTGACGGCGGTGTCGGTGCCGGCGGCGGCGACGGCCGTACCAGAACCGGTGACGGTGACGGCACCACCGCGCCAGCGGCGATAACGGCAGAAGCGTCGCCTCACTCTGCCTCGAGTGGCGTGGTGACTCATCCATCTTCCCTCGGTCTTCCTCCTTCACTGACTCCTCCACCTCTGGCTCCTCCGTCTCTGGCCCTCCGTCTCTGGCTCCTCCGTCTCTGGCCCCTCCATCTCTGGCCCCTCCGTCTCTGGCCCTCCGTCTCTGGCTCCTCCGTCTCTGGCCCCTCCGTCTTTGGCTCCTCCACCTCTGGCCCCTCCACCTCTGGCCCCTCCGTCTCTGGCTCCTCCGTCTCTGCCCCTCCATCTCTGGCCCCTCCACCTCTGGCCCTCCACCTCTGGCCCCTCCGTCTCTGGCTCCTCCGTCTCTGGCCCCTCCGTCTCTGGCCCCTCCACCTCTGGCCCCTCCGTCTCTGGCCCCTCCGTCTCTGGCTCCTCCGTCTCTGGCCCTCCGTCTTTGGCTCCTCCATCACCGACTCCTCCACCTCTGGCTTCTCCACCTCTGGCTCCTCCGTCTCTGTCTCCCGTGCCTCCTGCCCCCACATCTCCCCCTACATCTCTCCCCGTGTCTCCCCCACATCTCTCCCCGAGTCTCTCCCCGTGTCTCCCCCCACATCTCTCCCCACATCTCTCCCACATCTCCCCCGCGTCTCTCCCCACATCTCTCCCCACGTCTGCCCCCACGTCTCTCCCCACATCTCCCCCCACATCTCCCCCCGCGTCTCTCCCCACATCTCTCCCCAAATCTCCCCCGCGTCTCCCCCACATCTCTCCCCACTTCTCTCCCCACGTCTCTCCCCACGTCTCTCCCCACGTCTCTCCCCACGTCTCTCCCCACGTCTCTCCCCACGTCTCCCCCACATCTCTCCCCACATCTCTCCCCGTGTCTCCCCCACATCTCTCCCCGCGTCTGCCCCCACATCTCTCCCACATCTCCCCCACATCTCTCCCCACATCTCTCCCACGTCTCTCCCCACATCTCTCCCCACGTCTCCCCACGTCTCTCCCCACGTCTGCCACGCTCTCCCCCGTTCTCGCCTCGACCCCCACCGCGACTCTGTCCGCTGCCGTGACCCCTGGGGCCGATCTTTCACCCCCTGCCCCCCCTCCTTTGCCAAGCCACCAACCCTCTTCTCCAGCCGTCCCTTCATCTCTCCTCTCCTCTTCCCCTCCTCCTGTTACCGCCTCCTCCTCCTCTTCGTCACCTCTCCCGCCTCCCTCTCTTCGCTCCTCCTCCTCCCCCCCGATCTTCACCTGCGACCCCCCGGCGCCTCTCATCCCCCCCTCACCTCGTCGCCTTCCGCCCCCTCCCGCGGGCGTTCCCTCCCCTCCCCTCTCACCTCCTCCTCGATCACCTCCGCCGCTCTTCCGCACCCTTCGTTCCCTACGCCCCTGCTCTCCGCCTGCTGCTACTGCTCCTGCTGCTGCTTCTGCTGTGCTGTGCTGTCCAGCTTCTGCTGTCCTGTGCTGTTGTGTTCTGCTGTGCTGCGTTGCTGTGTTGTGTCTGCTGTGCTGTGCNGCGTCCCTGCTGCTGCTGCTGCTGATCCNGCTCTCCGCTNCTACTGCTCCTGCTGCTGCTGCTGCTGCTGCTGCTGCCTCCTGCTGCTCCTGCTGCTGCTCCTGCTGCTGCTGCTCCGCTCTAGCGCGCTGCTGCTGCTGCTGCTCCTGCTGCTCCTGCTGCCTGCTGCTGCTGCTCTGCTGCTGTGGCTCCTGCTGCTCCTGCTGTGCTGCTGCTCCTGCTGCTGCTGCTGCTCCTGCTGCTCCTGCTCCTGCTGCTGCTGCTGCTCCTGCTGCTGCTGCTGCTGCTGCTGCTGCTGCTGCTGCTCCTGCTGCTGCTGCTCCTGCTGCTGCTCCTGCTGCTGCTGCTGCTGCTGCTGTTCCTGCTGCTGCTGCTGCTGCTGCTGCTGCTGCTCCTGCTGCTGCTGCTCCTGCTCCCCCTCGTCCGGCCCCGCTCCTCCGCCTCCCTCTGTCGCCCGCCGTGCGGCGCTGACGTTGGCCACCGTCCAGCCGCTCGACGACACCGCCGGCACCGGCACCGGCACCCACCGCGCCGAGTTCCGGCACGCACGGATTCTCGGTGGCGTCGTGCTCGGTGCGTCGTCCTCATGTCGCTGTCATCATCCTCCACCCCTCGTCGTCGCGTCGTCTCCGCGCCCGGGACGGCGCCGACCGGCCCCGACGCCGGCGCTCGCTGGCCCCTGCGTGTCGCTCGGCAGACCACCACCACACCACCTCCACTACCACCGCACAACAACAACAACAGCAGCAGCAACAGCAGCAGCAGCAGCAGCTACGCCATCATCACCAGCAGCAGCAGCAGCTGCAGCAGCGGCGACGCCAGGGCACCGCAGAGTGGGGAGGAGAGCCGGGAGAGCGAGGACATCGGCGACGCCCGCCGTGGGCGGCACAGCCGGGCCACGGCGGCGCCACCGCCGTGCCCGGCACCGCCGACGGACACCGGCGGTTGTGTCGTCGGTGGTGGCGGGCACGGCGGTGCCGGTGGCGGTTGTGTCGTCGGCGGTGGCGGGCACGGCGGCGGCGCCGGTGGCGCTGGCTGCGAGGACGGCGCGGCGCTGTCCGCGGTGGAGGTTGCGCCGGGAGTCCTCGACGACGGTGGGGCCGTTCGCTGCTGGGGGGCGACGTCGGGAGACGCGGGCGGCGCCACGGGCGGCGGCGGCGGTGGTCATTTCGTGGGAGGCGTCGGCCTTGCCGGCAGCGCCAGGGGAAGCAACTCCGGCAGCAGCGGCGCTGGCGTCGTCAGCGGCGTCGTCAGCGGCGGCGTCGGGGGCGGCCGCTTTGTCGAAAGCGGAAATGCCAGCGGCCTCGTCAGCATCGGCCACTTTGTCGGCAGCAGCGGCGTAAGCGGCCTCGGCAGCGCCGGCGCCGGCGTGCCGAGCGGCGTCGGCCACCGATGGGAAGCACCGGCCTCGGCAGCCGCCGCAGCGCCGGCGACAGCATCTTCAGCCTCGGCAGCTGCCGCAGCGCCGGCGACAGCATCTTCAGCCTCGGCGGCGCCGGCGGAGGCGTGCCGAGCGGCGTCGGCCACTTGGTGGGAAGCGCGGTCTCGGCGGTCCCGGGAGCGCCGTCGCAGGCGGCCTCGGCAGTCGAGGCGCCGGCGGGAGCGTGTTTGGCGCGGCGGCGCCGCTTCAAACAGCCTCGGCAGCATAAAGCATTTGGTCGGAAGCGGCGGCGGCGCAAGCGGCCTCGGCGTTGGCGGCGGCAGCGGCGGGAGCAACCTCGGCGGAGGCGCAAGCGGTGGGCGTCTGGCCGGGGCACGAGCCTCGGCGGCGCCGGCGGCGTCGGCCACTTGGTCGGAGTCAACTTCGGCGTCGGGAATGCGGCCGGGAGCGGATTCGGCGTCGGGAGCGGCGGCGGTTTCGGCGTCTCCGGCGTCTCCGGCGTCTCCGGCATCTCCGGCGGCTCCGGCGGCTCCGGCGGCTCCGGCGTCTCCGGCGTCTCCGGCGCTCCGGCGGGCCGGGCGACTGCGGCGGCCTCGGCAACAGAATGTCTCACTTGGTCGGTGGCGCCGGCGGCGGCAGCGGCTTCGGCGTTGGTAGCGCCCGTGGGAGCAACCCGAGCGGCGTCAACAACCTCGTGGGGAGCGCCGGCGGCGGCGGCACGGTGGCACCGGCCGAAGCGCAGCGGAGAGCCTGGGGAGTCTGCTGGGGAGCGCCGGCGCGGTTTTCGGCGACCGGATGGCGCCCGAGCTGCCCGCCGGCGTGCAGACCAGCGGCGGCGGCGGCACCGGTGGCGGCGGCGGCGTGAGGTCGTCCCTGCTGCTGCTGCAACAGCCGGCGGCCGCCTGCGCCCTGCCGATCCGTCACGCGGCGCCCGAGCCGGGCCCGAAGCCGGCGGGGGAGAACCCTCTTGGCGCCGGCGGCAGCCCGGCAGGCGCCGTCATGGGGCGCCTGCCGGGCTTGCCCCAGCAGCAGCGGCAGCAGCAGGCGGAACAGCAGCAGCAGCAGACGCAGCAAGCGCTGCAGCAGTTGCAGCAGCTGTCAACGCGGCAGGGATTGCAGCAGGGCATCTCGCATCATCAGCTGCAACTGCAGCAGCAGCAGCAGGCGCTCGCTGTGCCACGGAAGCAACAGATGCAGCCGCAGCAGCAGCCGCAGCAGCAGCCGCAGCAGCAGCCGCAGCAGCAGCAGCAACAGCAGCAACAGCAGCAGCAGCACTGTGACTTGAGCTGCGTCTCGTTCTCAGCCGTTCCCGCGACCTCGTCCATGAGCCAAGATCTTGGCACCGGGAGGTCCAGGGCTGGCGGCGGCGGTGCCGGCGCGGCTGAGAGCGGAAAGCGGCAGCTGTCGTCCACCTCGTCGTCCACCACGTCCACCACCACCTCGTCGTCGTCGTCCTCGTCGAAGAGGAGGAAGCAGGCCGGCCGTTCGGCAGAGCCGCGCTCGGACAGGAGCCGAGCGGCGTTTGACGCGAGGGCCTACGCTGGTTTTGCTGTCCCCGGTCAGCACCAGCTTCACCACCACCACCTCCACCTCCATCAACAGCAGCAGCAGCAACAACAGCAACAGCAGCATCTGCTGGCTCAGCATAATGCACACCATCATCAGCAACAACAGCAACAACAGCAGCAGCAACAGCAGCAGCAGCAACAGCAGCAACAGCAGCAGCAGCAAAGCCGAGGTGCGGTGGCTCACCGGCATTCGTACCCGCTGGCTAGCGCCGACGCAGCTTCTGCCGGGGCTCGCTGGCGTTCGCCGATCCCTTCTCTTCGGCGGGCGCCGCTGATGCCGTTGCATCGGCCGGCCGCTTTGGGCTGCATCAGCAGCATCAGCAGCAGCAGCATCAGCAGCAGGAACAGCAGCAGCAGCAGCATCAGCAGCAGGAACAGCAGCAGCAGGCGGCCGCGGCTGCCATCACGGGGCATCTGGCGCACTTTCGAAGTCTCCAGCAGCCAATGGGCAAGGACGGCTTCCAGGTGAGGTGACCCCCGTCACAATATAAGAGTAGGTATAAAAGTGTAATGTTTAATATAGTGTACAGTGATACCTCGGTTCACGAATGCTTCTGTTCACGAACAACTCGGTTCACGAACAGAAAAGTTCATAAAAAATTCACGAACTCTGCTTCTGTTCACGAACAACTCGGTTCACGAACAGAAAAGTTCATAAAAAGCTCCGGTTCACGAACTCCGCTTCTGTTCACGAACAACTCGGTTCACGAACAGAAAAGTTCATAAAATTGCTCCGGTTCACGAACTCCGCTTCTGTTCACGAACAACTCGGTTCACGAACAGAAAAGTTCATTAAAATTTGCTCCGGTTCACGAACTCCGCTTCTGTTCACGAACAACTCGGTTCACGAACAGAAAAGTTCATTAAAATTGCTCCGGTTCACGAACTCCGCTTCTGTTCACGAACAACTCGGTTCACGAACAGAAAAGTTCATAAAATGCTCCGGTTCACGAACTCCGCTTCTGTTCACGAACAGAAAAGTTCATAAAAATGCTCCGGTTCACGAACTCCGCTTCTGTTCATGAACAACTCGGTTCACGAACAGAAAAGTTCATAAAAACTCGGTTCACGAACGCTTCTGTTCACGAACAACTCGGTTCACGAACNGAAAAGTTCATAAAAATATGCTCCGTTCACGAACGCTTCTGTTCACGAACTGAAAAGTTCATAAAATATGCTCCGGTTCATGAACGCTTCTGTTCACGAACAACTCGGTTCACGAACAGAAAAGTTCATAAATATGCTCCGGTTGCTTCTGTTCACGAACAAGAGCCGCGGCCATTTTAATGCTATTTCCAGGCTGTCACATGGTCGTGACTTCCTGTAGGAAGATCGTGGAGAGAAGAAGAGACAGAAAGAAGTACTGCGAGTATTGTGAAGATACTTTCAGTGACTTTTTGGTGTGCTTTTTAGCACATACAGTACTGTACTACTGTACTGTACAATACTGTACTTACTGTATTGTACAGTTCACCCGTTTGAGTGCTTACTGAAGTCATCTCAAGCAAGGTTAGTGTTCTCTCTTTATACATTACTATACTGTACAGTACTAATGTGTATTGTAATTTGTTTCAGAACGGATTAACCGGATTTACATTGAACCCTGTGGGAAATGTGCCTCGGTTCACGACTAATTCGGATCGCGACCAGAGTCCGTTCACGAATTAAGTTCGTGAACCGAGGTATCACTGTATAAGGAAATATACAGTATCGTAATTGTATAGTGAATATACAGCAGTGCGGCATACAGTAGGGTGGGTAGAATAATACGTAGTGTAATATTACAATGTATAGTCTTACTAGCGGAAGTACCCGGCGTTGCCCGGGTGAAAAATATATTTTATAAAAACCTTACATATATATACACAGATATGAAGGTATCGTCAAAGCCCGGTGGGCTGTTGTACATTTCTCCACCAACAAATATATGAGGCTTGCACATGTCCAAAAAGTTGTAGAAAGTGTGGGGTAAATAGTTGATGTCAAAATGTTTCCGAAAATTGTGGAACCCCCCTCAAAAAATATCTTTACCCCTCGTAGGTATATATACTAACACACCTTACATACAACAGAGGAGGTATCTATTGACTCCGTAGTAGTATCTACTGACTGTACCGTAGTATGAGCCAGTAGTAGCTACTGACTGTGTAGTAGTATTTAGTGACTGTAGTAACTACTGACCATAGTAGTATTTACTGGCCTACAGTAGTATCTACCGACTATATAGTAGTAACGACTAACTATATAGTATCTGCTGACTCTATAGTAGTATCCACTGACTATAGTAGTAACTACTAACTCTATAGCAGTATCTACTCACTCTATAATAGTATCTACTGACTCTAGTAGCTTCTCACCATGGGAGTATATACTGACTGTAGCAGTATTGACTGACTGTAGTGGTATATACTGACTGTTTTAGTATCTACTAACTCTATATAGCAGTATCTACCAACTCGATAGCAGTATCTACTATCACTACAGCAGTGTATACCGACTGAGGTGGTACCTGCTATCACTACAGCAGTGCATACTGACTGGTGGTACCTGCTATGATTACAGCAGTGCATAGTGACTGGTGGTACCTGCTATTACAGCAGTGCATACTGACTGTTGGTACCTGCTATCACTACAGCAATGCATACTGTGTTGGTACCTATGATGACAGAAGTACATACCGAGTGTGGTGGTACCTGCTGTGATGACAGCAGTACATACCGAGTGTGGTAGTACATATATATTACATACACAAATACAAAAAGTTTAATGTACGTAAAAAGTATTTGTGTATGAATTTAACGTGTCTAGGAGAATAAAAACTGTAATACTAAATAAGCAATGGAACTGTGAACCCAAACGATGGACCACATAATGAGTCAGTGTGGTCTCCGTCTCTTCAATGTCGGAATAACAGGACTTGCATGAGCTCTCTCCCGAAGCCCTTTCGTTGCCAGCAGACCTGAACATTGACATTTAACTCTCCAAAAGTGCCATACGCAAGAAGACAAACAGAAACATGTATTTAATTGTAGTTAACATTTATTTAGTGCCTTTTTATACGGCTCTTGACTCAGGTGCAACCGCAACAAACAAAAACATGAACAAAGAACATCTTAAAGTGACGACGCGCGACAGAAACATCCAGGAAAAAACAGCAAAATCTTCCTGAAAAAACACGGTACATCAACGCTGCGCGCAAAAATCCCAGTGGGATGCAAGTCTAACAATAACAACAATAAAACAATTTAGATTAAAGTTATCAGGCTAACTCTGTACTATTCTTTGGTTCTTTCGGTGAAGTCACGTATAAAGATAAAATAATAAATAAAATAATAGCATACTACGACGTTTCGATTGCAACACAAGGAATCGTCATCAGGTATAAAGAAAGAAATAGCAACAAAAATCTAACCAGAAAACTATAGACAGACATATAAGCAGACAGACATCACAAAGATACACAGAGAGAGAGACACGTATCGGCACAAAGAGAGAGATCGTCTCTGTGACGAGGCCTTAAATATAGAGAGGGGGGCGGGGGCGGAGAGAGGGAGGGGGCAGAGAAAAAATTAGCATGTCAATGAGTGGACGACGATGGGGTACGGTACGCAAGCTTGAAAATTAGGAGAAAGACACACTAAATTAATAACCTAGTAAAATATCGAAATGTAATGTAATGCAACACAGAGAGTCGGTCAACACACAATTGACGCATAGCCTGGTTGATTACGTATTTCAAAGATTGCTAAGTTAGAATTCCTGCAGTCACGAAAGCTCCAAAATTAAGATTAACTCTGTACTACTACATAACATGTACATGCCTTTGCCTTAATTGAATCCAATGAGTCATAAGTATATGTATTTCCATATTCTTAGGTTTTTTCGGAAAGTCACGTAGGTAAAACATCAAAATTAATAAAAATAAAATAAANTAAAGATCACGACGTTTCGGAGGNATCTTATTTTATTTTNATTAATTTTGATGTTTTACCTACGTGACTTTACCGAAAAAAAACCTAAGAATATGAATCATTGCAGTCACGAAAGCTTCAAATCTAGAATCATAAGTATATGGTCAATTAAAAACACGTATTTATTTGTACTATAGTAAGGCACTACAAAAAACACAGACGATGAAACTCGTAACCAATAAATTGTGTTGGTTGAGCATCCCTTGGAGGGAGAGGACAATTTCTAGTCTGGCACCAGGAGCATTGCTGCATCACTGGTTGCCTTGCTGACCGTCATCTCCCATAAAGTTTATCTGAAGAAACTTTGGCTCTTCGCGACCAGTCAGTGGCTGAATGGATCCAATTCGATGATAGACTTGGCCTTGAACTTTGAATGTGGGCATAAATCCTGGCTCCACTATCTCCTTAGTCGCACCAAAAGAAGTCATCTGAAAGCAGGAATTGTATTTCCTGATGTTGGTCAGGAAGTGTTTAGACTCCGGGGTATGACCAGATACCAAGGATTTCAGTGGCTCGGGGGCGTCTGCACAAGACAAATATTGGAGAGTTTATACTCGTTCTCCACCTGAGGACGGCTGCTTGCGTTGTGGCCGAAACGTCGTGAGAATTATTTTATTATGTTTTATTTTTATTATTTTATTACTTCCCTTCTACGTGACTTTACCGAAAGAACCAAGAAAAATGAAGCACATGCCCCTGTGGGTGAATGTAGCGAGTGGGCGAGCAATCAAGTTGGTGCGTGAATGAGTGTAGGGGAGTGATTGCGGGCGAGCGGGTATTTGTATGAGAACTGCTTGCGTGAGTGGGTGAGCGACTGGGTGAGTGGTTGAGTAAGTCTTCTTGGTTCTTTCGGTAAAGTCACGTAGTGTGGTGTTTCATTCAGACGCTGTCTTCCCGACAGACCTGGTCTTCACCTGAGGACGGCTGCTTGCGTTGTGGCCGAAACGTCGTGAGAATTATTTTATTGTTTTATTTTTATTATTTATTACTTCCCTTCTACGTGACTTTACCGAAAGAACCAAGAAGATGAACCAGGCTATAGTCTGCATTATAGACTGCCAGTACACTTCTAGATTTGAAGCTTTCGTGACTGCAAGGATTCATACTCTTTAGTTTTTTTGGTAAAGTTACGTAGGAATTTTTTTACATTAAAATAAATAAATAAAAAACCCTCACTTGATACAGCAAATCTGGCTGTGACGGTCCCACCTGATGACGGAGACTTGTGTTGCCTCCGAAACGTCGTGATTTTTATTATTTATTTTTATTAATTTTAATTAAATTTTTTTACCTACGTGACTTTGCCAGTACACTCACCCAGCGTAATAACTATTTGTGCAGTCTACATTTAAAGAATCGAATCTTGGCGCGCTTGGGTTTCATTTTAATTAATGAGTTTTCTTTTCATTTGTATATGTTATGCTTTCAAGTTTTCAGAAGTTTTTAAAATAAATTTTTCCCCGGCAACGCCGTTAGTAGCAGTTTATATTAACCACTTATATTTAACGGGAATAGGGCGATTCTAAATGAATCTACAACCTTCTATTCATTTGCACGATTCAGCGATTCGATTCGTGGTGCGCTGGGGGTTTTAAATATTAATTACACAGTTGTATTTTCTTTGGTATGTTATGTTTGAAAGTTTTCAGAAGATTTTAAATGTATTTTTCCCCCGGGCAACGCTGGTATATCGAGTTTATAGCACAACGTCTTCGCCTGACAAGTGTGGGGTGTCGAGGCCTAGTACCGTGCAGCCGTGCAGAGCCTCCGGCCTCGTCTAGATTGCCCACCCGGCCGAGGCTGGGTGCGTCGTGATTATTATTTTTTTTTTNACCTACGTGACTTTACCGATTCCAAGAACACAGGATGAGATGTTACTATCCTTTGTGCAAGCACTTCCAAGAGTTCATGAACAGTGAGCCTGGTGAAATTTGGGGAGCGCATCGTCAGTAGTGACCCTTTGGTTCCTAGGGTGTTCCGGCCTTTCATACTATACACCCTCCCCAAAGGCGGCAAGCGACAGGGTGATCAATCCTACGCTTGCGTCCCATTCCCGATTAGTCATCGGAGTTGCCTGAGTATAAACTCTCCGATATTGTCCAGCAGTTCATGAGCTTGTCAGCTCGTCGCGTTCAAATCCAATAAAATTTGGTTTCTACATTTGTGACGCCCATTGGACAACGTACACTGGATCTCTCAGAATATTGAAGACAGCCCCCGCAATGTCAAAATCCTGGCTCCGCCCCTGGACCTCCTGCACACCAGGTGAGGTAGTTAACATCTCCTAGCCACCGTGATGATGATGATGAGAGAGAGAGAGACACGCAAAATCCAAATTTCCAGGAAGATATTGGAACTCCGCTCGGAACCTGGCGGTGCTTGGTAGAAGAAGTGGCTGGTTGGAGGGGGGTTAGTAGCCCCCCTCGCGCACGGACGTACACACGTACACACACACGTTTAAAGTAGCCCTTGGTGCACAACTTCAACGCGGCGCCGGCTCCGCCCTGATCTGTGGGCGAGTTGGGGCAGCGGTCGCGCACCAGCCGGCTCCCGTCGCCGCGTCAAAACGGTCGTCGTGGGCGACTTGAATAGGAATGTTGTGTCCTCTTGGTTCTTTCGGTAAAGTCACGTAGGGAAATAATAAAATTAAAAATAAAACAAATAAATAATTCCACGACGTTCAAACTTAATTTGGAGCTTTCGTGACTGCAGGAATTATTCTTTGGTTCTTTCGGTAAAGTGACGTATAAAAAAATTAAATTAAATACTAGCATACGACGTTTCGATTGCAACACACGCAATCATCATCAGGTATAAATTAAATAGAAACACAAATCTAGTATACTTAGTAATGTAATACAACAGAGAGTCGGATAACATAACAGTCAACAGCCTATCTGGTTGATTACGACGTTTCGACCACATGTTGCGGTCCGTCTCCGCCGCCGATTTCCGTTGACGGAGTCGCCGCGCCTTTCGGATGTTTCACCAGGGGTCGCAGAAGTCTTCTTCGTCTTCCGAATCCTCCTTATCGGCCGTGAGGGACAACCAGCCGGCCTTCACGTTCGAGCAGCAGCAGCAGCAGCAGCTCGTTCAGCACCACCACAGCCTGCAGCAGCAGCAGCAGCATCACCAGCACCACAGCAGCCATCATAATCACCCCCATCACCAACATCACCGGCTGCAGCAGCAGCAGTTTGGAACGGTCTCGTCTTCGACTGCCACTTCAGCCCTAGTGGATGACTGCACGCAGCAGGCCGGCGGGGGTCTGTTGCAACAGCAACAGCAGCAGCTGCAGCTGCAGCAGCAGCAACAGCAGCAGCAGCTCCCTTTCTCAAACATGACGCCTTACCAGCATCCCACGGCAGCCGGCGGATTGTTCGGCTTGCGCACGAAGACGCAGGAAAGCCACTTCCAGCAGCAGCAACAGCAGCAGCAGCAGAGGCAGCAGCACCAGCAGCACCAGCAACAGCAGCAGGGCGGTGTTGCCAACGCACGTCCCGATCGCAGCCGCGCTTCCAGCTACTCAGCCGAAGCGCTCATCGCCGGAGATGCGCACCAGCAGCACCAGCCGCCGGCATCGGCGGCGGCGTCGGCTCAGCGAGCCAAGCTCAACCCGCCGTGCTTCTTGCCGTCGGTGCACGACGCCCAGCGCCTGTACGCCCCGACGCTCGCGCCCGACGGCTGTCTCTCGGCGCAGCGGGCGGTCCCGCAGCATCCGCACCAGCCGCACCAGCAGCCGCACCAGCAGCCGCACCAGCAGCAGCAGCAGCGGGGGGGTACCAGCTGCACGGCAGCGGCAGCGCGACCGTGACGGCTCGGCCCGCGTCGCTGAGACACGCGGACGGCGCCGAGGCTTTGGTGACGACGGCGGCGTCGGCGCAGTCGACGCCGTTGTCGTCGGAGGCGTACGCCTGCAAGACGGACGGCCTGTTCGAGGTGGCGCAGAGAGACGGCTCCGGCAGAAGGGACGACGCTGCCGCCGCTGCCGCCGCTGCCGCCGCCGCTGCTACCGTGGAATCGTTGCGGCAGAGCACCGAGCAGCAGCAGCAGCAGCAACGCGGGAAGTCACAAGATGCTCAAGTTGCGGTCGGTAAAGCGGGCGGCAGACCGAGTGGCGGTGGCGGCGGTGGCGGTGGCCGGCAGGCCAAGGCTTTCTGCCGGCCTCACGGCGGCGCGGCGGCGGTGGCAGCGGTGGCACCGCACGCCCGGCACGGCCCGGCAACCCACGTCCCGGCGACCCACGTCCCGTCGTCGTCTTCGTCGTCGTCTTCGTTGTCGTCGCTGTCCGGATCGTCAGCGCCGCCGATCGGCGCGTTCTTGGGCGCGGAGGGGGTGCTGTCGCCGGGCCACCATCACCACCATCACCACCACCACCAGCACGGAGCGTTCGCCGCGCAGAACTTTGCCGGATTCCCGTTCGTCCCGGACGTGGGGGGCGCGGGGACGCCGGGAGTGGGGAACCCGTTCATGGGTCGCACCGACTCTGCCGGCGTGCACCACCCTCACCACCCTCACCACCACCCTCACCACCACCCTCACCACCCTCACCACCACCACCCGCACCACCACCCGCACCACCACCCTCACCACCCGCACCACCACCACGCGGCGGCCTCGCTGCTCCCGGTGGAGGCAGCCCGGCGAACGTGGCGGCTCCGTACTTCCCGCGTACTCCCCGGCGTCGCGTCCCGGCCTCTCCGCGGAGATCCCATCGCCTACTTCCCCAACCAGCTGTTCGGCGCTACCGGCGCTACCGGCGCCACCACCGGCGGCGGTAACGCCGGCGGGGCCGACAAGGTCGTCGGCTGCGGCCTCGGCTCGCAATCGGCAACGACGCAAACGCCGCAGCCGGCAGCGTCGTCGTTCGGCGCTCTCCTCTCCCCTTCCCGCGCCGTCGGCTTCGCGCAGCCAGGGTTTTCGCTGCTGCCCGACGTGCCGGGCCGAGTCGGCGGCGGTGGCGGCGGTGCGACGGTGGGGCCGCCGGCGGCGGGGCTGGCGCACGCAGCGCACCTCTCCAGCTTCAACCTGACGGCGCTCTTCCCCGAGATCACAGCCCCGTGGTGGTGCCGGTGGCTTCGCCGGCGCTGGGCGCGGAAGGCGGCGGCGGCGTCGGCAGTGGCGCGTCGCTGGGCGTGGCCGTGTCGGCGGCGGAGGCGGTCAAGCAGCAGCAGCACCAGCAGCAGCAGCAGCAGAGCAGCCGACCGGCACACAACATTAGCCGGATACTGGGGCACAGCGGCAACTCACTTTGAGTCGCGTGGCACCGGGAGACGTGACGGGCGGGAGAGACGCTTTGAGAAGCAGAGTCCTGATTGAGGCGCGGCGAGACTGGGTCTCAGGATGGGATCCTGATTGAGGCGCGGTGAGACTGGGTCTCAGGATGGGATCCTGATTGAGGCGCGGTGAGACTGGGTCTCAGGATGGGATCCTGATTGAGGCGCGGTGAGACTGGGTCTCAGGATGGATCCTGATTGAGGCGCGGTGAGACTGGTCTCAGGATCGGATCCTGATTGAGGCGCGGTGAGACTGGGTCTCAGGATTGGATCCTGATTGAGGCGCGGTGAGACTGGGTCTCAGGATGGGATCCTGATTGAGGCGCGGTGAGACTGGGTCTCAGGATTGGATCCTGATTGAGGCGCGGTGAGACTGGGTCTCAGGATGGGATCCTGATTGAGGCGCGGTGAGACTGGGTCTCAGGATGGGATCCTGATTGAGGCGCGGTGAGACTGGGTCTCAGGATGGGATCCTGATTGAGGCGCGGTGAGACCGGGTCTCAGGATGGGATCCTGATTGAGGCGCGGTGAGACTGGGTCTCAGGATCGGATCCTGATTGAGGCACGGTGAGACTGGGTCTCAGGATGGATCCTGATTGAGGCGCGGTGAGACTGGGTCTCAGGATGGATCCTGATTGAGGCGCGGTGAGACTGGGTCTCAGGATGGGATCCTGATTGAGGCGCGGTGAGACTGGGTCTCAGGATGGGATCCTGATTGAGGCGCGGTGAGACTGGGTCTCAGGATGGGATCCTGATTGAGGCGCGGTGAGACTGGGTCTCAGGATGGGATCCTGATTGAGGCGCGGTGAGACTGGGTCTCAGGATCGGATCCTGATTGAGGCGCGGTGAGACCGGGTCTCAGGATGGGATCCTGATTGAGGCGCGGTGAGACTGGGTCTCAGGATCGGATCCTGATTGAGGCGCGTGAGACGGGTCTAGGATGGGATCCTGATTGAGCGCGTGAGACTGGGTCTCAGGATCGGATCCTGATTGAGGCGCGGTGAGACCGGGTCTCAGGATGGGATCCTGATTGAGGCGCGGTGAGACTGGGTCTCAGGATCGGATCCTGATTGAGGCGCGGTGAGACGGGTCTTAGGATGGATCCTGATTGAGCCGCGGGTCTCAGGATCGGAGACTGGGTCTCAGGTCGGATCCTGATTGAGCGCGGTGAGACGGGTCTCAGGATCGGAGACTGGGTGGGATCCTGATTGAGGCGCGGCGAGACTGGGTCTCAGGATGGGATCCTGATTGAGGCGCGTGAGACTGGGTCTCAGGATTGGATCCTGATTGATAAGAGACCAGGGAGGGTCTCATGATGTTGGAGTCTCCATTGAGACTTCTTTTAAAAAATTGCCATCGTTTAATCCTGCGTATAATTGCCGGACTTGCGTCAACGTTACTTAATTTATGAACGTACACGAATGCATAGACACATATATATATATAACTAAAACAACCGAACGAATGTAATGGTTTATGAATGTAGTCACTTTCTTTTTTAAATCTTAAAGCGCGTCGCTTTCTCGCCTGGCGAATTGAGGGAAGGCTGTAAAATGAAACCCGTTTGGAATAAAACCTTCCTGTATTTTTGGCACAAAGGCAGCTCCATCCGATGGCGTTGGCGAGACGATGATGATTGTGTTCTACAGGGGGTGTGTGTGTGACCCCTGGTGGTGAGTGAGGGTACTACAGGGTGTGTGTGACCCCTGGTGGTGAGTGAGGGTGCTACAGGGGGTGTGTGTGACCCTGGTGGTGAGTGAGGTGCTACAGGGGGTGTGTGTGACCCCTGGTGGTGAGTGAGGGTACTACAGGGGGGTGTGTGTGACCCCTGGTGGTGAGTGAGGGTACTACAGGGGGTGTGTGTGACCCCGGTGGTGAGTGAGGGTACTACAGTTGTGACCCCTGGTGGTGAGTGAGGGTACTACAGGGGTGTTTGTGACCCCTGGTGGTGAGTGAGGGTACTACAGGGGGTGTGTGACCCCTGGTGGTGAGTGAGGGTACTACAGGGGGTGTGTGTGTGACCCCTGTGGTGAGTGAGGGTGCTACAGGGGTGTGTGTGTGACCCTGGTGGTGAGTGAGGGTACTACAGGGGGTGTGTGTGACCCCTGGTGGTGAGTGAGGGTACTACAGGGGGTGTGTGTGGACCCCTGGTGGTGAGTGAGGGTGCTACAGGGGTGTGTGTGACCCCTGGTGGTGAGTGAGGGTACTACAGGGTGTGTGTGGACCCCTGGTGGTGAGTGAGGGTACTACAGGGGGTGTGTGACCCCTGGTGGTGAGTGAGGGTACTACAGGGGGGTGTGTGACCCCTGGTGGTGAGTGAGGGTACTACAGGGGTGTGTGTGTGGACCCTGGTGGTGAGTGAGGGTGCTACAGGGGGTGTGTGTGCCCTGGTGGTGTGTGAGGGTGCTACAGGGGGTGTGGTGTGACCCCTGGTGGTGAGTGAGGGTACTACAGGGGGTGTGTGTGACCCCTGGTGGTGAGTGAGGTACTACAGGGGGTGTGTGTGACCCCTGGTGGCGAGTGAGGGTACTACAGGGGTGTGTGGACCCCTGGTGGTGAGTGAGGTGCTACAGGGGGTGTGTGTGACCCCTGGTGGTGAGTGAGGGTACTACAGGGGGTGTGTGGACCCCTGGTGGTGAGTGAGGGTACTACAGGGGGTGTGTGTGACCCCTGGTGTGAGTGAGGGTACTACAGGGGTGTGTGTGGACCCCTGGTGGTGAGTGAGGGTACTACAGGGGGTGTGTGACCCCTGGTGGTGAGTGAGGGTGCTACAGGGGGTGTGTGTGACCCCTGGTGGTGAGTGAGGGTACTACAGGGGTGTGTGTGTGACCCCTGGTGGTGAGTGAGGTGCTACAGGGTGTGTGTGTGACCCCTGGTGGTGAGTGAGGGTGCTACAGGGGGTGTGTGTGACCCCTGGTGGTGAGTGAGGGTACTACAGGGGTGTGTTGACCCCTGGTGGTGAGTGAGGTACTACATGGGGTGTGTGTGTGACCCCTGGTGGTGAGTGAGGGTGCTACAGGGTGTGTGTGACCCCTGGTGGTGAGTGAGGGTGCTACAGGGGTGTGTGTGGACCCCTGGTGGTGAGTGAGGGTCTACAGGGTGTGTGTGTGACCCCTGGTGGTGGGTGAGGGTGCTACAGGGGGTGTGTGTGACCCCTGGTGGTGAGTGAGGGTGCTACAGGGGGTGTGTGTGACCCCTGGTGGTGAGTGAGGGTACTACGGGGGTGTGTGTGACCCTGGTGGTGAGTGAGGTGTAGTACAGGGGGTGTGTGTGGGACCCCTGGTGGTGTGTGAGGGTACTACAGGGGTGTGTGTGGGACCCCTGGTGGTGAGTGAGGGTACTACGGGGTGTGTGTGACCCTGGTGGTGAGTGAGGGTTAGTACAGGGGTGTGTGTGTGACCCTGG